>JASAUF010000411.1:9890000-10182500 GCA_030180095.1 Magnolia changhungtana | reverse complement strand
GGTCTGCCAAGTTCTCTAGTGGGCCCTTACCGGTCACGATGGCCTGAACGAAGAATCCAAACATGGAGAACATGGCCAGCCTTCCATTCTTTATCTCCTTCACCTTAAGCTCAGCAAAGGCCTCCGGGTCATCCGCAAGCCCAAGCGGGTCGAAGCTGCCACCTGGGTAGAGAGGGTCAGTCACTTCCCCGAGCGGCCCACCGGCAATGCGGTAGCCCTCAACAGCACCCATCAAGATAACTTGGGTGGCCCAGATGGCAAGAATGCTCTGTGCATGAACCAGGCTGGGGTTGCCCAAGTAGTCCAGCCCTCCCTCACTGAAGATCTGCGCGCCAGCCTTGAACCACACAGCTTCACCGAACTTGACCCCGTTACGGGAGAGCAGCTCCGGGAAGACACACCCGAGCGCGCCAAGCATGGCCCACCTGCAGTGGATGACCTCTAGCTCGCGGTTCTTGGCAAAGGTCTCGGGATCAGCAGAGAGGCCGGCGGTGTCCCACCCGTAGTCGCCGGGGAATTCACCGGTCAGATAGGAAGGCGGCTCGCCAGAGAAAGGGCCCAGGTACTTGACTCGGTCTGGGCCATACCACGGGCTGCCGGAGGAGACGGGCTTAGGCTTGCCAGTCTTGCGCATGGTGACGCGGCCTTCTCCGAGGAGGTCAGAGGAGGAGGGAGAGAGGTTGAGGGCCTTCCCAGCCAATGTAGGAGAGGAGAGTGACACTGTAGCCATGGTTGCTAGTAAACTAGGCTGGTGTGAAGAGAGAGTAGGAAATGGGTTTCAGCTGGGCTTATGATTTGTAAGAGGATGTTTGGTGGACCGTTTAAATAAGAGTTAGGAAAGGAGAGATAGGGGTGAGTATTTTTTCCGATCGAGTAGATTTCTGTATGCTCATTGGTCGATTGCCATTGCGATATCTTGACTGGGTCCCCTTCCATTGGCAGCCTCTACTCCAAGATTCACAGAACGGGTACTTTTGTCATATCTGTCTTCTTTTGATTTCATTGGTAGCCCCTTCTTCCCCCTATCTGCTGCAACTATCCGCAGCAATGTGGGCCATCGTTTTGTTTAGGAGGCACACGTGGAGAAATTTGAGCCATTTGAGAAGTGGGCCCACTGTTGATGATGCCACAGCTCCTATTTGGATTGTAGACCATTTTTCCTGGCCGTTCAATTTTGCCCATTTAATTTGGATGATAGACCATTTTTCCTTATGTGTTTGATGACCACCCGATTTTTCAGGCTACTCATACTCAGCTCGATACATAGAGGAGTCCATGATTCAGATGGTCTGGATTGACTTATATACCTCATGTATTATGGATGTGTGTATGAGCACACTAGATGGGCTACTGTCTAAACATTGACAAACGATCCTAGTGGTCCATCTGCCCACCTTGAAATGGATGGTTGCAAATGAAAATGATCAATGGTTCACAATAAACTTTAATAGTCCAAAAATTTCCTCCAACTTAAACTGACTGTATGTTTGGATGCATGGAATTAAAAAAGAAAAAAGAAAATTTAATATTTATTAAATGATTATTTTCATGAACACAGTTAACATAGGAATCTCATTCTAGAATTCTTATTTGAATAGTAAGTGAAAATCTAATATTCCCCTCACAAAAGTCACTTAATCTTTCAAACAACATACATTATCACATCAAAGAAAAACACATTTCCTTTTCCTTTGTTTGGCATGGAATTCATCACATCCAAACATGGCTTGAACGTCTACAATTTGAATTACTTTGCATCCAAACACAACTTTAATTTACATTTCAAACGGGACTTGGACAATCTTTTTTGGGCATATATTAGATGGCACTTAGCCTTAAAAAAAAAAAAAGTTGATCAGACTCTTTTAACCGGCCAACCAGAGGACCTCAACCCATTCGTACCCTTGTCGATCATTTCTAACCATCCATTTGTAATCCTCACAGGTCCTCCAAATCAGAGGGATAGGATTACCAAAAACTTGATTTTCGTCCAATGTCATCCATAACAGAGCATGCACCACATGAATTCCATGATCTATGTTACACTCATTCCAATTGCTTAAAGGGCTTCCCAAGATACAAGACGGGAGGGCAATCCCAGCCATCACTTTCTTTCACTTCTTGCTGCTGAATGTTCGACCCATTACTTATATTCGGCCTTTTGAACCGACCAATCTCAATGTCCATTATTGTTGAATTTTGATGTATAGCGGGTCGCGGACACTTTCATATCCAAGATGGATTAGAGAAGGCTCAATTGGAGCAGGAGTGATACGGACCGTTAGAACCTTAAAACAGGTGTATCTCGCGAACCGGAAAGAGTTATTCGACGTATCATATATGATTTTGGGTAGGAGAAGCTACTTTAGCCGCACCCATTTGTGAGATTCCATCAGATTGACGATTGAAAATCCTTTTTATTTTCGTTTTTATTATTTATAGTAAGTTTTAGTTTGATTATAACTCTTCATCCTTTGAGCTTTAGGAGTTGTGTCTAGATCATGAAAAGTGCTTAGAAAAATTAGAAGAATAACATGGTTAAGCCATATAGGACACTTACTATTTTTGGCCGAAACCCATGAAGTCTAGTGGAAATCATGACCTTTTATAAATAGTAAGTTCACTATTTATAGTAAGTCACAAATTTTAGGGAGTTTGATTTTGAAACTTATTTCATGGTTTGATATCACTATTTAAAGGGTTGTAGATTCATTTTTATCATTTATTAATCAAATTTCAACTTTCTAGAATTTTTTTTTCTATTAATTTTTTTATTTTCCCTTGTGGATTAGAGGTATCTCTGTGAGGAGTCTAGAGAAGTTCCATGGATTCGGAGTAGTTATCCCCTTTGGAAGATGGCGATTGACCTCATCACATCCATCCTTGCGTCAAATTTGCGTGGTTTTTTTTAACATGATTGTTACATGGTAGGGTCCATTAGGTGTGTGGTCCCAATCCACTGACCATATCTAATTTATCAATTATCCCATATTGGAGATTCATTATATTCACCTCACTTGAGTTATAAGTCACTAATATGATTATTAATGGGAGGTTCTATTGGTTCTATAAAGAGATAAAGTAGAAAATTAAAATACCATAAACAATAAAATGATAAAGGAAGTATTAGGAGAGTTATAACACATTACAATCGTCGACTTAAAGACAGATTTGCCATTACTAGTAAGATTCTTAATGCACTGGGTCTCAGCAACTCTGACTCTAGGATACAATAGCTCTCTTATAAGATAGACAATTTCATTCAAGTGTACATAGGATCTCCGTCACACGAACCTAAGCTGCTCTAGCTAATTTGGCAAAAAAAAAAATAAAAAAAATATATATATATATATATATATATATATATATATATATATATATATATATATATATATATATATATATATATAAAGAAACAAAGAGAAAAAGATAGCCTTTTCTAATACTTGGGCGGCACATGCTAGCTTATTAATTATTTGTCGGCGCACGATGACTCCTTGCCTATGTGTGCATGCATGATGTCACCTATGTATAGAAAACAAAAGTAGCCGAGTCAAAGACACACCGCATTGCCGTGTTTCGGTGACGCCGTAGCCTACACTAGCACATTTGAGAATGCTCCCATGGAATACCCTTAATTCCCAATACAAACAAAAATGCATAATGTTTAATATAAAGGCTTTTTTTTCCCATCTCTTTTTTGCCATGGGACTAAACCAAACACTTAAAAAGAAGAGGAGTTAAGATAAGGCAAAAATTATTATTTTTTTCTATTTTCTAAATTCACTATTTTTTTTTTTATATTTTAAAAATTTTTATATCTAACATGTTCTTTAGATGAGACAATTCAATTCTTTGAAAACCCCAACAAACTTCAAAATGGGATTTGAAGACCTACAAATTTGAAGGATGTTTTAGACTGTCTTCCATATGGTGGGCCACATGCATGTACACACATGCACACCGCTAGTTTAGCCTTTGTTTTGTTTTGTTTTGTTTTGTTTTATTTTATTTTTTTAATAACTTTGGCTCTAAATTTTAAGTCAATTATAAAAAGGAACTTTACATAGGAGTAAGCTAACACATGCAAGAAAGAGAGTCCATGTAAGACTTTTATGATGAGATTTAAAATTTTAAAATAATTCTCATCTTGCCATATTCTCTTCTACTTACAATCTCTCTCTCTCTCTCTCTCTCTCTCTCTCTCTCTCTCTCTCTCTCTCTCTCAGGTGGGTCCACATGATAAACGATCCATATTGAAAGTGAGGCCCCACTTGATGGACGGTCCACACCAAAGGTAGCACCCACATGATTGAAGGCAAGCACTAAAGGTGAGTCCACATGATGGAAGGGTGACATCAAAGGTGGGCCCACATGATGAAAAACCCATATTGAAGGAGGGGCCTGCATGATGAATAGTTGACATCAAGGTGGGCTCGCATAATGCATAGTTCACATCAAAGGTGGGCCCCATATGATGGATGGCCCACATCAAACCTTGCCCCACATGATAGATGATCCACATCAAGTGGGCCATGCATGATGGAAGGTCTACATCAAAGTTGGGGCCCACATGATGAATGATGGACATTGAAGGTGGCCCACATGATGAATGTGTAGACATCTCACCTCATGCTAGCAACTTGATGAAACATGGATAATCTTTAGGAACTAAACCTAATTAACCCTATACCCTACTTAAAACCTCAGCCATTTCAAAGCCAAAGCCAAACCTTATTTGAACCCAAGCTATTATCTAAGCCAAGACATTACCTAAGCCGAACCATACCCGAGCCATTTCCAAGCCAAAGCCTCAAACTCAAGCCTTTAGCCGCTCTCCATGCAAGAACAAGCCAACTGGCTAAATTTAGTATGAGGCAGTAATCCAATTATCATCGGCGGTAATTGGATCACTGCCTCCTCTCAAAAATTGTGCCTGAAGCTACAGTTGTTGCTCCCCTGGAAGACAACTCTGCTGAGACCACTTAACTCTTATAATTCTCACTATTTACCTTTTTACCAAGCCATCTAACCCATAAGAAAGTGTCACATGGCACCTCCCTTCTCTCCACTAATCCAAAGCTGTCACATCATCATTTACCATTCGTAATCCCTTAAATTACCCAAAGACCGTCCCAAGGGGCTATAAATACCCCCATCCTCTCTTCATTTCACACCAACCAACAACAAACAACCAACAAAGAGAAGGAGAGTAAGAGAGAGAGAGAGAGAGAGAGAGAGAGAGAGAGAGAGAGAGAGGGAGTGCTTAAGTTTTTAAGCTCCTATCTTCGTTAGCCCCCTCTAGCCTCCACCAACCCTTTCTTATTTTAATATTTTACATCATATCATTTTATCCCCTAAGATCAGCTTATCACACGAAGTAGAGACTGTATACTCATATGGGCAGAGAGAGTGCCTAACACTTTCCCTCTCTATAACTGAGGTCTCTTACTCGGAATCCTAGGTCACAGATCAGGAGTCAATTTAAAGCAAGAGAGTCTCCGGATTCTCTGGCTTTTACAGATTATGTAGGTTCTAGCCAACAGCGGGATTTTGAGCTAATTGGCTAGTGACGACTCCCAATCTACTACATCATCAATCAAAATCAGCTCACATCTTCAAAAACATAGATAAAAAGCGTGGGTGCCAATTTCTAGCGTTCACAAAATAACCCATACTAAAGGTGGGGCCCGCATGATGAATGGTTCACACCAAGGTGGGCTAACATAATGAATGGAGTGGGCCTCACATGATAGATGACCCACATCAAAGTGTGGTCCCGCATGATGGAAGATTCACATTAAGTGGGCCCCACCTGATGGGCGGTCCACATCCAAGGTCTTACATGATGGACTGTTCATATCCAAAATGGTCCAACATGATGGATGATCCACATAGAAGGTATGCACCACATGATGGATGGTGGACATCAAAAGTGGGCCCCATATGATGGATGGCTCACATGATAGACAACCCACATCAAGTGGGCTCCACTTGAGGGATGATGATCCACATCAATGTGGGATACACATATTGGTTAGTCCATATCAAAGGTTGGCCCTTAATGTTGAATGACCATGTTATGGGAAGATCTGAGTCCCCTATCATTCCGAGGCCTGGCGGCATGTTGATCAGATCGGATGGATAACTAACAGCTTAGCTCAGATCATTGGAACGGACGATAGTTGACGAAGGCCTATAGTCACTGACAGAAATCTCACCTACTAAAAGGTCCGAGCTGATTACATACTCCGAGGCAGAGGTAGACGCTCCTCAAGCTGAATTTAGAAGCTACCATAAGTGGTCGTGGCCGATTTCTCCGCCCGCAGATATGCACGATGCGCATGACGCGTCCTTTGGATTGCGAATAGTCTCTCCATGATATGAAAATCTCCCTGATTGAGAGAATCGTGCCGTGATTAATGGAACCTAATAATCCTGCAGTCAGGTATAAATACATGAAGACCCCATCGCTATAGGTACGCAATATCCTGCACTCTCCTTCTGCAATTCAACTTAGACCCAGATTCCCTTGGCCTGACTTAGGCATCGGAGGGTCCCCTGGCTAGGCTAGGGTCTCCTTTGCTCACCCATTGTGCAGGACCAGGGTCTATTCGAGGAGCATAGCACGGAGTGGAGGGTGGTCCAGATTTTATCCTCAACATTTTTTGGCGCCGTCTGTGGGAATCTATACTAAAAGTCAGGTTCTTATTCCTGAGTGTAATGACCAGAGGAAAGAAGAAAGTAGTAACTGTGGAATCAGAGCCGAATGAACAAACTCGTTCCTCCTCACTACTCCACGGAGAGTCGGCCCCGGGGCCTTCCTAGTGTTCTCACAATCGGGCGAGTAAGTATCACGCCATGCAAGGCAAGATACAAGCCTTACGCGATGAAATGAACAGGATGAAGCAACAACAGGAGCCACGATTGCATCCGGATCAAGAAAATTCTGTCCCCGAACCAGTCGGCCCAGTTGTGGAAGCTCACTCTGTGTCAAGAAGTGTGAGGCCTGAGGCACCCCAGCATCCCCAGGTGCCTGTATCGGGTCAGCATCCTCCCCCGACTCAAATCCAGCCCTCGCCTTGGAACACTGCAACGCGAGCTCCGACCAATGCCTCGATTACTTCGGCCCGGGCACCGACGGATCTTCGTCATCGGCTGGAACAGAGGAGCGGAAGGAGAACCCTGGAGATAGGAAACACCCAAGAAATCGTAGCAGAAAACAGAGACCCATAGGAGAAGCGGTTCGTGGAGCTCAACAATAAGTTTTTAGCTTTGGAAAAAAAATAGCAATCGACGTTGGTTCCCGCTGCCGTTCAAGTGATAATGGAAGAGACCGAACCTCCCTTCATCTCTGAAATCATGACCGAGGTGATGCCTCAGAGGTTTCGGTTACCTCCTGTCATCCAGTACTCTGGGTCCGGCGACCAGTCCGAGCACTTGGAAGCCTACCGCTCGTAGATGCAGATCCAGACAGCGACGGATGCTATGATGTGCCGGGGGTTCTCGATCACGCTCACAGGATCCGCTCGGAGTTGGTACCGGCAACTCAAGCCAAACTCCATCAGCCCCTTCGCAGAGTTGAGCCGACTATTCCTTACCCAGTTCATAAGTGGTAAGAGAAGTCGGAAGCCCAACACTCACTTGCTTACTATCAAGCAAGGGTCGAAAGATTCACTGAAGGACTACATCGCTCGCTTCAACGAGGAAGCATTACTGGTAGAAGACTATGATGACAAAATGACTCTCGATGCTGTGTTCAGCGGCTTAAAAGAGGGGAAGTTCACCTTTTCAATCGGGAAGAACCCGCCCAAGACACTGGCTAAACTAGTGGTCAGAGCTCAAAAGTATACCAACGTAGAAGAATTCACCAATGCCCGAAAAAGTGTCCAGGTGACTGAGCCGAACGGTAAAGGGAAGAGGCCCATGAACGAAGAATCCCAGATGCCTAACAAAGGGACTGTCAATTGCGCTCCTCACGATCGTCGTCCAAGCAGAAGGCCGGAGGGAAGGTTCCATTCCTACGCCCCCCTTAATACATCCGCCGAATAGATCTTATTAGACATCCGAGGAGCAAAACTATTGAACTGGCCTGTCTGCATAAGAGCCAATCCGGACCATCGAGACAAGCGTAAGTACTGCCGCTTCCATCGAGACCACGGCCAAAATACGGACCCTAAAGATGAGATCGAAGCCCTTATTCGAAAAGGACACCTACGTTGATACATAAAGGAAGGAAAAGCCGCTCGGAGAGAAGAAAGGGAGCAGAAGCAGCCAAATAACACCGTGGAGGAGCTCGCCGAAATTCATATAATCTTCGGAGGCTCGTCCGGCGGAGGAGATTCAAATAGGGCGCGAAAGGTTCACTCTAAGAAGTCTGAACTGGAACACTACGTTCACTTAACTGAACGACCCAGTAAAGAACTTCGGGTCAGTCCGTGCACTATGACGTTCACGGAAGAAGAAGTGCACGGGATTCAGCACCCGCATGACGACGCTCTAATAGTCACCATGATTATAGCGAATCGCAAAGTATATCGCATTTTGGTCGACACCGGGAGCTCGGCCAATATACTCTATTCTAAAGCTTTTGAAAGAATGGGGATTCCACGGTCTCATCTCAGACCTATGAAGACCCCTCTGCATGACTTTGCCGGAGAAAAAGTGATTTCCAAAGGAGCCATTTCCCTTCCCGTGACTGCGGGAGAAGGGCAATATCAAGTTACACTTATGGTGGACTTCTTAGTTGTCAATGTGCCATCTGTACACAATGTTATCCCAGACAGACCGTCTCTTAACGTAATGAGAGCAGTCATCTCCACCTATCACTTGATGATGAAATTCCCCGCTGAGGGTGGGATAGGCTATCTCCGAGGCGATCAACGAGATGCTCGGAGATGTTATGCAGTTGCGGTAAGGAAGGGGTCAGTTAAGCAGACGCTCACTATCAACGTTTTAGACCCCCGAGGACTGGTGAAAGACTCATCCGTGGAAGACCTGGAGAAAGTGTCGCTCGATGAAGACGATCCGAGCTCGAGACATCACTGAATCCTGAACAACGGCTTGAAGTACTAGTATTTCTGCGACAACATAGGGATGTCTTTGCATGGTCCCACCATGATATGCCCAGAATTTCTCCGGAAGTCATGGTCCACAGGCTGAATGTGGATCCAGATCACAAACCTGTCAAGCAAAAAAGAAGGTCATTCGATGCCGAGCGGTATGAAACAATAGCAGATTAGGTCTCCATCCTGCTTGACGCAGGATTTATAGAAGAAGTGCATTATCCTGATTGGATCGCAAATGTGGTCCTCGTAAAGAAAGCCAACAGGAAGTGGCGGGTCTTCGTAGACTACTCAGATCTAAACAAAGCTTGCCCGAAAGACAGTTTCCCGCTGCCTCGAATCGATCAACTGGTGGACAGCACGACGGGACATGAGTTGCTCTCTTTCCTGGACGCATATTTTGGATATAATCAGATCGCGATGCACCCCCCAAATAGGCAGAAGACTACCTTTGTCACAAACAAGGGACTCTACTATTACCGGGTCATGCCATTTGGCCTAAAAAACGCTGGGGCCACGTATCAGAGACTAGTGAACCAGATGTTCTCCAAACAGATCGGACACACAATGGAAGTATATGTCGAGACATGTTAGTGAAAAGTATCAAAGCTTCCGATCACCTGACGGATCTCGGAGAAACGTTTGCCATCCTCTGAGAATACCAGATGAAGCTGAATCCGATGAAGTGCGCCTTCGGAGTCGGTTCGGGAAAATTCCTAGGTTTTCAAGTTAGTCAGAGAGGTATCGAGGCAAATCCCGACAAGATCAAAGCACTCCTTGACATGAGTTCACCTCGGACTGTTAAGGAAATACAATGCCTTACGGGGTGAGTAGCGCCACTCGGACGTTTCATATCCAGAACAACGGATAAATGCCTCCCCTTCTTCCAACAGTTGAAGGGTCATAAGAAGGCAGAATGGACATCGGAGTGTGAACAAGCCTTCCAGCAACTAAAATAGTACCTGAGTTCTCCCCCTCTACTATGCAAACCGGAAGAAGGTGAGCCCTTATTTCTCTACCTTGCGGTCTCAGCTTCTGCCGTCAGCTTGGCTCTGATCAGGGAGGTCGGGGGTAAACAGCATCCCGTTTATTACGTAAGCAAGGCCATGGTACCAACGGAAACGAGATACCCGCCCCTGGAGAAACTAGCGCTCAGCCTCGTTGTTTCATCTCGGAGGTTGTGCCCGTATTTCCAAGCTCATTCAATAATCGTATTGACAGACTCCCCTCTTAGGCAAGTTCTTCAGAGACCCGAGGTGTCGGGTCGGATAACTAAGTGGGCCATCGAATTAGGTAAGTTCGACATTTAGTTTCATCCGAAAACAGCGATCAAAGGCCAAGCCGTGGCCAACTTCATCGCCGAATTCGCTGCTCCGAGGACTGAGGGAATCAGCACCGGGGTTGAAACAAACCCACCTGTCTCTTCGGATGACCGAAAAGCGACACCGGACTCGGGATGGGTTCTTTATGTGGACGGATCATTCAATGTCAAAGGAGCCAGAGCCGGGATCGTCTTGATCGCGCCTGACTCCACGATAGTTCAATATGCAATCAGATTGGGGTTCAAAGCCTCAAACAACGAGGCGGAATATGAAGCCTTGTTAGCCGGAATCAGATTGACAACAAGACTAGGTGTCCAATCCCTTCAAGTCTGATGCGATTCTTGGTTGGTGGTAAATCATATATCTACCGAGTACGAGGCTAAAGAAACAAGGATGGTTGCTTATCTCGACGAAGCGAGGAAATCGATCGAAAAGTTTTAGAATTGCACTGTCCATCAAATCCTGAGAGCAGAAAATTCATGGGCCGACGTCCTAGCACGTCTCACCTCAGCCGCGGAAGGGAAGATCCCACGAATCATCCCCGTCGAATTCATAGAGCAACCAAGTATCAGCAAAAAGGAGAAAGAGGTCAATCCAGTTCGAGCAAGCCCGAGCTGGATGGACCCGATCTTTGATTATCTCACGACAGGTGAGATTCCTTCGGACAGGCTAGAAGCTAGGTGGCTCAGAGTCCGAGCAGCCAGATACATCGTCCTGGATGGTATCATGTACAAGAAGGGACATTCTCAGCCCTACCTCAGGTGTCTCCATGCCGACGAGGCAGAATACGTTATACGAGAGATTTACGAAGGAATCTGCGGAAATCATTTTGGCAGTTGGGCCTTGGCCCTGAAGATACTCCGGCAAGGGTACTTCTAGCCAACTATCAAAGAGAATTCTAAAGATTATGTTCGAAAATGTGACAAATGCCAGCGCTTCACGGCTGTACCGAGGCAGCCTGCTGAAGAAATGATCCCCATGAGCGGCCCCTAGACGTTCGCTCAGTGGGGAATTGACATTATCGGTCCTCTACCTATAGGAAAAGGACAAGTTAAGTTCACCATCGTCGCTGTCGATTATTTCACCAAATGGGTAGAGGCCGAGCCCATTGCCAAAATCACAGAGCAAAAGGTGATCGACTTTGTATGGAAAAACATCGTCTGCCGGTTTGGAATTCCGCGAACCATCGTGTCAGACAATGGCCGACAGTTCGATAACGACAAATTTCGAAGCATGTGTCAAGGACTCAGTATCACGAATGCATACTCTTCTCCCAGACATCCCTAGTCGAACAGACAAGTAGAGGCAGTCAATAAAGTCATCAAGCACCATCTCAAGACAAAGTTGGAAAAAGTAAAAGGCGGCTGGGCTGAAGAACTTTCGGTCATTCTCTGGGCCTATAGGACCACAACTCAGTCATCAACAAGAGAGACTCCTTTCTCACTTTCCTATGGCTCGAAGGCGATGGTACTAGTTGAGATTGGTCTCCCTACAGCTTGAGTTGAGACTACCAAGAAAGTCACAATTCCGAGCAGATCGCAGCTAACTTGGATTTGTTCGAAGAAGTTAGGGATATCTCGAAGCTCTGAGTCGCTGCTCGGCATCAACAAGTGGTGCGGTTCTACAATTCGAAGGTCAAGACTAGGCGATTCCGACCAGGGGACTTAGTCTTTCGCAGGGTGTTCCAGAATACCACCGAGCCGGGAGCTGGTACACTCGGGCCGAATTGGGAAGGGCCTTATCGGGTCGTCCGGTCAAATAAACCAGGTTCCTACCACCTAAAAGACCTCGAGGGTTGTCAGATCCCCCACCCCTGGAATGTCGAGCATCTGAAAGTTTATTACCCATGACGGACCTGCCTTTAAGGCTCTCAATAAATGTATATCTCCGAGCGACAAGCCTTTAAGGCCCCAAATAAAATTCGCCTCTTCTCATCCACTTCTACAAATTATCTACTAAGGAAAAGTTGCCTCTCATATGCAGGGGCGGACTCAATGGATTAATCCCTTAAAGAAGGGGCTAGTACATTATCCCACAAAAGTTCTACACGGTATCCCCAAGTTAGGGGAAAAGCCTAAACGCTGACCCGATTCTCCTAACATAGGAGTCAGCTTACGAACTAACGGATAGAACGGATGGTTCTCGCCAATTGTGGGATGAGCCGACCCCTAGGGGTCCGGACTCAATGAACGAGCCATAAAAACTCCAAAAACTTTACGAAATTGCATTGGGAAACACTGACCCGTCAAAGGGTCGGCTCAGCCATGCCTTAAAGGAGATTAACCAACCATCAGTTCGACAATCAAATGGTTTACAGTTAACATTCAAAAAAATATTTCAACTACGGATTAGTATATCAAAAATAATCATCCACAAACCTCCATCAGAAGGTCAAAAAGTAACCAAAAAGAAGGATCTCAACCAGTTCAAAAGAAAAAGGGAAAGGTAAATTTGAGCTATGCAGGTGGCAGGGGAGCTTGGGCGTCTGGGGCTTGTTCCGAGCGGACTCCATCTACAGGCAACTCCTCAGCTTCTTCGGAGAGTAAAGAGTCGAGGTTAAGGTCCGAATATAAACCCAGGACCGCCTCGATGCAATCGTCATAGCCGCGGTCATAGAACTTGGCTGCCTCAACATCCCTCTCCTTAGACGTTTTGAACGCTTCTACCGCAGTGGTTACCGCTTCGGCAAGAGAAGCCTTGATCTCAGCCTGTTGGGTTTCCCTCGCTTGAGCGACAGCTCGGTTCTGCTCTTCTGCTGCCTCAACTTTAGCTCGCTCAAAAGCCTCGCCCAGTCGGACGTTCTCCTGAGCCAGCGAGTTCGCGTGAGCCCTAGTGCGGGTTGGCTCAGTGATCGTTGCATCACATCGAGCTTTGAATCATCTGCGACACCTTTCAGCCGCAGCTCCCTAGCCTCGAGGTCGACCACGACCCCCTGCAACCGTAGTTCCCTAGCCTTCGCGTCCTCAAGTTGCCGACACAACTTACCCTGCTCAAGTTTGAAGGAGGTGCTCTCATCTCGCAAGGTTCCAATTTGGGCCTTGAGGGCCTCCAACTCAGCTTCTCTCTTTTCCGACTCCCGTGCTCTTTCCCGAGCTGATAAAAGCTTTGGGACAGACTGGACAAAAACAGATGATTGAATACTTGAAAACCGTAAAAAAAAGGAAAAAAACGACGAATCGGTGAAGATACCGTGTAAAAAATGGAAGCCAAGTCATTCAGAAAGAAGCTGTTCGACTTGTCGAGGAGGTTAGCTATGCTCTCCTTAGGGGCGTGCTTCGTGGCCTAGGGTGTCTAGCAGGAAAGGTGGCAGCCCGGTGCGAATTTTCCTCCGCTCATCTCTACGCGAGCAGAGTCTGCTGCTTCTGCAAAACCCGTTCTGCTACCGGCAGAAGCCTAAGCCTCGGCTCCAATGTCACCTCCGATCTCGGGTGGAGTAATTATGGCGTTAGCCATCCGAACGGCCTCCTCCCGCTCGGATAATGAAGGGATGGCTATACAGGGAGCCGACGGATGGGCCGCCCCTACGAGAGGAACTAGTGCGGGCGGAATGGAAGGGGCCATGGTTGCGGGAGTTGGAATAGTGACTGCTGAGACTTGACCCTTAGCAAGCGCCGTAGCCGAAGCCGTCAGGGCAGGAGATGGGGTCGTAGTGACCACGAACGTAGGTATGGTCGTGACCACGACTGAGATTGGAGTCGTAGCTGCAACGCTCGGACCTGAGGGACCTTCTCCACGAGGAGTCGTTTGCCTCCTCCGAGCGGTAGTCTTCGTCCGGGGCACTGGCCTTAGTAATTCTTCCGCAGTCGGGGCCACCCTCCTCTTCCGAGAACCGGAAGTCTCGGCCATGCCTGCACAAAGAACAACAAATCAGCGACTAAGTAAACAGGTTTAATTCTAAAGTAACAGAGGGAGGACTTACTGAAAGATGTCGGGAGAGGTTGGGACCTGCACAGCTTAGACCAATGAAGATTGGTGGCAGTGATCAGATCCGACCAGGAACAAAGCTCCCCTGACCTCGCCTTCGCCTTGGTAACTCGGTTCTTCTGGTCCGAATCAAGGAAGGGCGGACCTCTAAGGAAGTCTGCTAAAAGGAAGAATAAAAAAGTTCAGTCCGACCGACATAATAGAAGAAAGTATGAAGACAAAAGAAGTTAACTAGTTCGACCTGGTTTTGAAAATCGAGTGGGAACGCGAGCCGTCAGAGTCCCGACTTCGGCTACAGGTGCCTCTCATTCGCTTGCAGCCTAGAACCATTTGTTCTTCCAATCTTTGTTGAAAGATGGAAGATTCAGAACCAGTCCCGACCCCTTATTGCCTCGGGTCGCAAAATAATACCATGGCTCATTGCTCTCATGCTTCACCAAATATAAACTCATCAACTCCCATGGAGTCAGCTCCGGGTTCCCTACTTGCAACCAGATGATGAAGGCAGAAATGAGTACCCTCCAAGCGTTGGGGGTCAATTGGCCTGGACCTAAGCTTAAGTAGGCTGTCATAATTCGGACGAAGGGGTGCAGAGGAAGTCGGACCCCACATTGTAGCGCGCAAAGAAAAATAGTGACTTCTCCCTCGGCAGGCGCGCAGATGGCATCGAGGGGCCTAGGGGCCCTTATCCGGACGGAGGCTGGGATTTGAAATTCCATACGGATTCACTCTATTTGAGATTCCGATAGCATGGAACCTCCAGGAACTACCTCCGAAGCCCTCCCGCTCGCTGGCATCTCGGCGGCCTCGGTGGTTGTGGTCCGGGGGGCTCGAGTAAATTTCTTCCTGCCAGCTCTGTGAGCCCAAGCCCCAGTCTCCTTTTGCCTTCGGGGCAGAGGGTATAAGGGCACGGCTTCGAGGGGACCTACAGAGGCCCCTCTCCCGTTGCCGGAACTCTCCGACTCGGAGTCATCACTGTAATCTCGCACGGTCTCCAGGTCAGACGACATCCTAAGAAGGAAAGAAGAAATGCAAAAAGGTGTAAGAAGACTCACCGGACGGCTATCGGGAATCGCTTTTGCCGAAAATGCTTAATCGATCGGAATCACCTGACAAAAACCCTTGGATGGCCGGAATCGCCTTCGCCGAAAATCGCCTCTTCCGATGTCAGCTCGAATACAGTATATAGAAGTGAAGCGAAATCTCCGAAGGAGGGTTTATATAGACCGCAACAAATCTCTACATTAATAACCAGCAATGATGGTCGCAGCCGAATCGCCGTAAGTCGACCTCAGAGCTGACGTGGCCCCACACCATTGGCTTAGGCACTGTTGGGTAGCACATCTCTGACATGAAGTAGCGTGCTCCGGATAAGCGAAACGATGCCTAAAAAAGGAAAGTTTCCGTCCGAGGCATTACTTCAGGTGTACGTGGCGACAGATCATAGGCGGACGGTGATTCGAAATCTAAACCGTCGCCACGTGTCCACTACGCATGGACTCATGGGCGGGAAACTCTATGAGCGTAATGATTTCAAGTACGAGAGTTGCGACGTGCTCGGAGGAATTGGTAGACAAGGTGATTGATCTTCCATATGATTACTCTCCGAGTCTTTAGTAAACCTCGAAGAGCAGGGGGCTTCTGTTATGGGAAGATCCGAGTCCCCTATCATTCCGAGGCCTGGCGGCATGTTGATTAGATCGGAAGGATAACTAACAGCTCGGCTCAGATCATCGAAACGGACGATAGTTGACGAAGGCCTATAGTCACTGACAGAGATCTCACCTACTGAAAGGTCCGAGCTGATTACATACTCCGAGGCAGAGGCAGACGCTCCTCAAGCCGAATTTAGCCATAAGTGGTCGTGGCCGATTTCTCCGCCCGCAGATATGCACGATGCGCATGACACGTCTCATGGATTGCGAATAGTCTCTCCACGATCTGAAAATCTCCTTGATTGAGAGAATCGTGTCGTGATTAACGAACCCTAATAATCCTGCAGTCAGGTATAAATACACGAAGACCCCATCGCTACAGGTACGCAATATCCTGCACTCTCCTTCTGCAATTCAACTTAGACCCCGATTCCCTTGGCCTGACTTAGGCATCGAAGGGTCCCTTGGCTAGGCTAGCGTCTACTTTGCTCACCCATTGTGCAGGACCAGGGTCTATTCGAGGAGCATAGCACGGAGTGGAGGGAGGTCCAGATTTTTTCCTCAACAACCCATATTCAAGGTGGGCCCTGCATAATAATAACCCACTTCGAAGGAGAGGCCCACTTAATGGACACATCCGATGCTCTATGTGATGGGCAATGGATATTGAAGGGCCCCATGTGAAGGACAATTAACATTGATGGTGTGCCCCACATAATGGACAGTCCACATCGAAGATTGGTCCCCAGTGATGGATAGTTTACATCCAAGGCCGGTCTTGCATGATCCACAACACACTTTGAAGGTGGACTCCACATGATGGATGATCCACATCTAATGCCCAACATGATAGACAACCTACATCCAAGGTGAAAGACATAAAGGGGCGTGCTTGTTTGAGATTTACATTTTTTTTTAAAGAGTGGGGATCATCTGTGGTGAAGGCATAAGGTGTTTTGGGGCGCTTCTCATTGATCCATGTCATCACCTAAGACGCTAGCTCACAAAACAGACTGATTTTCCCTCCTTATAGATTGCATACTACACAACACAACTTTTAATGTTTGAAACTTCTCTGGCCCCACTATGATTTGTGTTAGATCCACACTGTCCATAAAATTTTCTAGATCAGTCTACTGTATGAACCCAAAAATGAGAAATATCCAAAGCTCGAGTGGACCACACCATAGAAACAAGCGAGGAGTGAATGGCTACCATTGAAACCTTCTTAGGGTCCACTGTTAGGTTTATTTTCCATCTAACTCTTCACAACGTCACACAGACTTGGGTGAAGGGAAAACAAATATTTGCATCAGAGCTTTTTGTGGTCCCAAAAGGTTTTCAATGGTTGGCATCCAATTCTCACTGTTTCCTTGTAGTGTGGCCTACTTGAGCCATGGATCTGCCTATTTTTTAATCTCACCCATTAAAATTGATATGAAAAATTGGATGGACAGTGTGGATTTGTTACATGGATCACGATGGGGACATGAAAGTTCGACGTGCCAACACTTTTAAGGATTTTCTTCTCTGTCAGGAATGTGTTGCACCACACGTTAAACAACAGAATATTTTGACAGCGTGCAATTTACGTGGGCCCCACAATAACACATTTCTTAAATCCATACTCTCCATCTATTTTTTAGATCATTTTAGGATATGAGCCCAAAAAAAGGCATATTCAAAACTCAAGTAGGCTAGACCACAAGAATGACTAGGAATTGACACCTATTGTTGAAAAAATTTGGAGGCTACAAAAGGCTCTGATTAAGTTGATATTTGTTGTACGTTTTCCTTCATTTAGGTCTTTTTGACCTCGTGAACAGGTTAGATGGCAAGTAAACCTTATGGTTGGCTCTATGAAGGTTTCAACAATAGTTTGGTCAATCCCTACCACTGTGCCAAAATTGTGAATTTGCGACGTATTTGGCGACGGTGGCAAAAAAAGACTGATTAACCATTAATGGGCCACAAGCTTTGAATCGGGTTGATATTTGTTATTTCCCTTCATCTAGGTTTTTGTAAGATTATCAATAGGTTGGTTGGCAAATATTTATTAATAGGAAGTTTTTAATGAGAAGATGCTCAATCACCATTGTTTCCTATGGTATGGCCTACCCGAGATTTGGATCTCTTTCATTTTTATGCTCATGCTCTAAAATGATATGGGAAAAAAAATGGATAGACGGCTTGGATATAGAATACATGCATTCAGTTGGGCCTTACGGTAAGGGCCACATCGCATTGTGTGAGGGTGGGCCACACTGAATACACTCGATCAAATGGATGGTAAAAAGTAAATCACATGCAGATTTTGGAAAACCCTTGCATTTTACTAATGAGAATGTGTGCTTCTTTAACCAGGTTGTTGCTGTAAAACAATTGTTGCTTCATTGTGGAGGTTCTTGTTGGAAGACCACCTTCATAGTAACATGGCATTGCTGTCACACTTCAATTTAGGCTATTTACTATATATTTAGTTTAGTTTGCTATTCAGGGAAACTGAGCATCTAAACACACCCAATGTTCAGGACTTAATGGAAGCAACATATAGGTCTATCATCTTTACCATTTCTCTTTTCTTTCAATTGTGTTATGTTTCATTTGAATGTTTCTAGAAATATTGAGAATAAAAGTATCTCTGGATGGGATATAATTATGTTAATCATTTGTTTAGTTTTCAGGGCAAATGATCATATTCTTTACATTACCTTATTTCATCAGTAGCTGACTCAATTTTGACCATTTACTATATATTCAGTTCAATTTGCTATTTAGGCCAATTGAGCATCCAAACACCCAAAACGATATTTACTCCAATTCCATATTTAGCCCAAGCTTTTGAATTTTGTGAATGGGATTGTTATATATATAAAAAAAAAATTGTGAATTTTTTTATGGATGACTATTAATTAAGTGTAACAGATTAAAAAAAAAAAACAAAAACAAAAAACAAAAAACAAAAAAAAATTCTATTGTATTTTTTTTTAAATTTGTAGAAATTTTAGTGACGGACCAAATCTGTCGCTAATTTCTCAACAGAATCAATAATCGATTATAGGTTAGTTGCTTCACCTATGATCAACGACGGACCATATCCGTCGCAGATTTTTATAACCACGAATACTTCATGTAGGTAGTTCCACGGTACAGATTTTTAAATTTTGACGGATAGTTGCGACAGACTAAAGCCGTCGTAGATCACTCACAAATTCGTCATTTTGGCAGTGCGACGGATCTGGTCCGTCGCAAATTCGTCATTTTGGCGAGTGTATACTGCATTCTATGGTATGGTCTACTTGACTTTTTTGATATGCCGCTTTTTGGGCTCATTCTCTACAATGATATGGCAATATTGATGGATGGTGTGGATCTAACACAAATCATAGTAGGGCCCAAAAAAGTTCCACGTTAAAAATAGCAGTGTAGTGCATAATTTATTTGGGAGAAAAAAATTAGTGTATTTTGTGAGCTGGTGTGAGCAGCAAAGACATGTACCAATGAGAGGCAATGGCCCATAAGCCTTCAACATAGATGGTCCGCATTCTTTTTTAAAATGACAGCAACTTACTCCTAACAAAAGCTCATATTTAACCAAATATGTTAATTTCAAATTAGCACTTGTTTCAAATAACAACTATTCTGTTCTAAAAATCTCATTTTCCAAACGAGTTTATTGATCTTAACGAAAAGTCAAACCCACTAACTCTTATTAGAGTAGCTCTAAGCTATTACTAGATTAAATTTTTTTAGAAAAATACCAAACGAATAAAAAGACTTCATTCTCTCCATCCAAACTTAAAAATATGTGGGGTGATCCATCTCTTCTTTTCTAGTATACAAGTTTCGAGTTTTTTTTTTTTTTTTTTTTTTTTAAACACAGGCGCACACACCCCACACACTCACGCTGGTGGAATTTCACCACCTATGGGTACTTGAACCCTTGACCGGGAGTTGAAACTCCTGAGAGTCTACCACCTGAGCAAGAGTTATAAGGA
Source organism: Magnolia changhungtana (assembly GCA_030180095.1). Lineage (NCBI taxonomy): Eukaryota > Viridiplantae > Streptophyta > Magnoliopsida > Magnoliales > Magnoliaceae > Magnolia > Magnolia changhungtana. The sequence continues at coordinate 10,162,536 of JASAUF010000411.1, read as the reverse complement.
CCCAAGTTTCGAGTTGATATCATTAGTATGCATGTGTTTTACAATCTTGACTGATGAAATCATGACCATCAACTTAATTACAGATACTATGCAAACACCTAAAAGTTAGAAACTGGCATACAAGCATCTTGACAAATATCTTCTGGACCTAAAAAAATCTCACCATATTTTCACAGAAATCAGCTAAACAATATTGTCCAAGAATATTGTAAGATTTTAAAAAATATGATAGTCTTTAATTTTAGCTATTTTGTTGTGAAGTTATCTTGATATTAATGGAAAGCTTTTTAAACATTTAACCAAATTCATTATATAACTATATATTTAAAAAAATATATAATTTATTTATTAATTTACAATATTTAATTTTTATTTTTAGCTAGATTTTTCCCATAATATCCTGATTAAACACATCAAATTCTGAAAACCTCTTAAGAAATTCTGAAAGCTGAGAAAATCCCAAGAACTAGATGTCACCATCCATACAGGCAATTCAAATAAACTGTCCAAATAATGGTTCCAATTTATATCTATCATGAAAAATAAACATTTGTTCATTTGCTTATCTAACCATTGGATTGGTGAATATTTGTTGGATGATTAAAAATGAAAAATATTCAATACTCATATTTCCAAACAAGTGTCCATAAATCAGGATTTAAAATTATTCCACCTATCTGATTTTTGGACAGTGATTCAGTGACAATTTCACAGTTTAATAAGTTTAGTTTAAATTAATGTGTGCACGTGTACAATATTTATATCAAGCATCACACTGCCAGAGTATCTAGTTACTCCCCCTTTAACACAATGCCTACAAGGAATACACTCAAGACTGCTTGCAATATGTAACCTCTGATTTGTGAATATTTGTTTTATTGAAATAAGACTGTTGGATATTATTCATTTGCAACTATCCAATAAACGTCCACCAATCCGATATATAGATAATCATTCCATAATACAACCAGACTGGAATAATAATTTGGACCATTCAACTTAAATATTTACTTGTCTGCCACATACGCAGTTTCTAGTGGCTGCATATATATCATGCATCATGTATCAAAGGTTTTCTCCGACAGTCCTCTTGATAAAATTGCATGTCTGCAGCCCAATTCACTTGCGCATCCAAACGTGGCTGATGTGGTTGTATCAAGGTTTTAAGACTCGCTGACTTGGACTGAGTCACCGAGTGGTTTTGAGATTCCAACTGGTTGCATAGGCCGATGTGGCATTTCAAGACTCGGTGACTTGGACTGAGTGACCGAGTGGTTCTAAGACTCTGGAGGAGTTGTGGAAGAGTCGCATTAGCCTTATCCGAGTCTTAGAACCATAGATGTAAACAACTTTCAGCTTTGAAAAGTAAGTCGAGTACTGATCAAAATAACTGGCTCCAAATGCAAGCATAAGAAATGAATAATTTACAACATCTCAGTTCACACTCTCACATTCATCTCAAGCAACAACAAACTTCCATCATTTGCCAGGGACGAAGTTGGTGGCATACGCCCATGCGTTGTTGTTAACCGGATCGGAGAGGTGATCTGCCAAGTTCTCCAGTGGGCCCTTACCGGTAACGATGGCCTGAACGAAGAATCCAAACATGGAGAACATGGCCAGCCGTCCATTCTTTATTTCCTTCACCTTAAGCTCAGCAAAGGCCTCCGGATCATCGGCCAGCCCAAGTGGGTCGAAGCTGCCACCTGGGTAGAGTGGGTCGGTTATTTCCCCGAGCGGCCCACCAGCAATGCGGTAGCCCTCAACAGCACCCATCAAGATAACTTGGGTGGCCCAGATTGCAAGAATGCTCTGTGCATGGACCAGGCTGGGATTGCCTAAGTAGTCCAGCCCACCCTCACTGAAGATCTGCGCGCCAGCCTTGAACCACACGGCTTCGCCGAACTTGACCCCGTTGCGGGAGAGCAGCTCAGGGAAGACACACCCGAGCGCACCAAGCATGGCCCACCGGCAGTGGATGACCTCTAGCTCGCGGTTCTTGGCAAAGGTCTCAGGGTCGGCAGAGAGGCCAGCAGTGTCCCACCCATAGTCACCAGGGAATTCACCGGTCAGATAGGAAGGTGGCTCGCCGGAGAAAGGACCCAGGTACTTGACTCGGTCTGGGCCATACCATGGGCTGCCGGAGGAGACTGGCTTGGGCTTGCCGGTCTTCCGCATGGTGATGCGGCCTTCTCCGAGGAGGTCAGAGGAGGAGGGAGAGAGCTTGAGGGCCTTCCCAGCAAATGTAGGAGAGGAGAGTGCCATTGTAGCCATGGTTGTTGCTGCAATTCTACGCTGGTGTGAAGAGAGAGTAGGAAATGGGCTTTAGTTGGGGTTGTGGTTTGTAAGAGGATGTTTGGTGGACCGTTTAAATAGGAGTTGGGAGAGGAGAGATAGGGGATGAGTATTTTATCCGAGGAGATTTCTTTCTGCTCATTGGTCGGTTGCCATTGTGAGATCTTGACTGGGTCCTTCCATTGGCACTCTCTAAACCAAACATCACATGACAAATACTTTGTCATATCTATCTTCTTTTGATTTCATTGGCAGCCCCTTCTTCCCTCTATCTGCTGCAACTATCCGCACCAATGTGGGGCCATCGTTTTGTTTAGGAGGCACACGTGGAGCAATTTGAGCCATTGTTTTGTTTAGGAGGCACACGTGGAGCAATTTGAGCCATTTGAGATGTGGGCCCACTGTTGATGATGTCACGGACTTCTATAATTTTATTAATCGAGTTACCGTGGCCGTTCGTTTTTGCCTATTTTATTTGGATTTAGACCATTGTTCCTTGTGTGTTTGATGACCACCCGATTTTTCAGGCTACTCATGCACGGTAAACAGTGGAGCCCATGATTCTAATGGTCTGTACAGTGCATATCAAAGGTTGGCCCCTGATGATGAATGACCCACATCAAGGCAGCCCTGCATGATGAATGTTGATGCAAAAAACTGGTGCATCTTCCTCCGTCCTATCACCTGCACAAGGAGGCAAAGGAGGCCCTGGCTAGTGCCGGGGACCCTCCGATGCTAAAGTCAGTGATATGGTTGTATTAGGAGGTTTTTAGGAGAGTTTTTTGTGTACCTTTCAACGTAGAGATTTTCTATATTTATAAGAATGGGAGGGTCCCGTCGTGCAGGGATTTTTCTCCTAGTAACTCGGAGATTTAATTTTAATCCGTTTCTGGATTCTACCCGATCCCGAGATCTTCGGGATCGGGAATCCTTTCACAAGATTTTCGGGACAGTGTTTTCATTTACATCTTATTTTCCTTGCTTGGCTCAGTCTTAACCGACTCTAGTGATGAGTGAGTCTCGGCTAGTTGCAAGGATAAAACCGTTTGTCTTCTGTCGGATGAAACGTAACCGATCCGTAATCGATATCCTCTTTTATTTCGATAGCTAACCCTGTAACCGACCTAAATGTGGGTCGGTTTTATGGTCGGTCGGATGGTTTCTAAGCTTAGGGCCTCTTCGACCTCTTTGGATGTTGCTGCCTCGTTTTCCGAGTCAACTTCATGCACCTTATATACTTCACCTTGTGGCTAATGACTTTGTAAGTCTCGGTCGAGATTCATTTCCCGGAATCCGAGCTAAGTCTCTCCTTTAGGCATTTAGCTTACCCGCATCGGTCGGGCTTGTTGCCTCAGATTCCCAGGCGGTGTCAGTAGAGTTGGTTCATTCCATAGCCAAGCATTCGGACTTGTATTATTTCTTTTCCAACAATGAACATTATACTTCAAAGGTGGGGCTCATGTAGTGGACATATCAAATATGGGCTCCACTTGATAAGCGGTGGACATTGAAGGGCCTTACTTGAAGAACAATTAACATTGATGGTGGGCCCACATGATGGATGACCTATGTCGAAATGAGCCCCACATAATAGATGCCCCACATCAAAGGTCGGTCTATAATGATGAATGGTTAACATTTAAGGTGGCCCCCGCATGATCGACATCCCACTTTGAATGTTGGACTCACACAATGGGTGGTACACATCAAAGATGAACCCCACATGATGGACTATCCACATCTAATGACCAAAATGATGGATGATCCCACATCTAAGGTAAGAGGCATGAAGGGGTGTATTTGTTTGAGAGGTAGTTGTTACATTTTTTTTTTTTTTTTTTTTTAAATGAAGTAATTACCCTTAACAAAAGTCTTATTTGAATATTTTATTTTTATCAAATGTGTTTATTTTAAATAAGAGGTTTTTTTGTCTAAAGAATAATTTTACCAAACAAGCTTATAATAAAATGAGAGCTAGAAAAAAAAAAAAACCTTCATTTTCTAATTCCTATTATTGTAGCCCTCAGCTTTTATTGGAATGGATAAAAGATGTCAAATGGGTCAATCCATTTGGATACCACTTAATAAATAAACTTTTTAAACTTATGTAAGTCAATAAGTTATTTTCTTTAGTTTGGTAAACACTATTTTATAAGTAACTTATGTGAGGAAAGTATTTATCTTTACAAGTTATTATATTTTGCTTTTCAGCTTTTAATCTCTCTCTCTCTCTCTCTCTCTTCATGGTCCATATAATAGGAGGCCCCACATGATGGGTGGTCCACATCAAAGTTGGGGCCCAAACAATGAATAATCTACATTAAAGGTGTCCCACATGATGGATGATCCACATCAAAGGTGGGCCCCACATTATGGAAGACCCACATCAAGGGGAACCCACGATGGATTACTCGCATCAAAGGAAGACCCCTAATGACGAATGACCCACATCCAAAGCGGGTGCATTCATGATAGATGACCCACATTGAAGGTGGGCCCACATGATGGGCAGTCCATATCAAACGTGGGCTCCACATGAGGGGCGGTGGATATTGAAGGTGGCCCCACATAATTGATGGTCCACATCAAAGGTTGGCCCCTAATGATGGTGGGACCAACATGATAGATGGTCCACATTAAAGGTGGGCTCCACATGATGGGTGATGGACATTAAAGGTCGCCCCACATAGTGGACAGTTTATTTTAATAGTGGCCCCACATGATGGATGAAGTGAATCAAGGTTAGCCCCACATAATGGATGGTCACATCAAAGATGTCGATAATAAAGGACCCAAATCCAAGGTGGGCCCCACATGATGAATGACCCACATCAAAGGTGGGCTCCACATGATGGTGGTGGATTTCAACACATGATAGATGGTCCATATCAAAGGTGGGCTCCCCATGATGGGCAATGGATATTAATGGTGGGCCCCACATGATGGACAATAACATTGATGGTGGACCCCACACGATTGATGACCCATATCGAGGTGGGCCCCACATATGGATAGTTCACATCGAAGGTAGGCTCCTAATGATGAATGACCCACATCCAATGTGGGCCCTGCTTGATGGACAGTCTACTTCAAAGTTAGGGCCCTAACGATGAATGACCCACATCCAACATCGGCCCCACTTGATGGACGATCCACTTCAAAGTTAGGGCCTAAATGATGAACGGTCCATATTAAACGTGGGGGCATGATGGATGGCCCACATCCAAGGTGGGACTCGCATGATGATTAGCCCACATCGATGGTAGGCCTTGCAAGGTGCATGGTCCGCATTGAAGGTAGGCCCCACATGATGGATGATCCATAGTAAAGGTGGGACCCACATGATGGATGGTGGACATCAAAGGTGGTCCCCGCATGATAAACGATCCATATTGAAGGTGCCCCCCACATGATGAATGGTCCACATTAAGGTGGACGCACATAATGCAGGGTTCATTTCAAAGGTGGGCGGCATATTGATGTAGAATGGGTCGCGAATAGTTTCATGACCAAGATGGATAAGAAAAGGCCCAGTCAACTACAGAAGTGTTTCGGACCGTCGGACCTTAGATCGAGCGTATCTCACAATCCGAAATGAGTTATCAGGCGTAAAATATATGATTTTGGGGTATAACGAGCTACTTTAGCCAACCAACCCTGCTATGCTGGGTTGCGCAAGACGGATTTACTAAATACCCCTAGATTGACGGTAGTTTCCCTATTTTAATTCCATTCTTACTATAAATAGTAAGTTTTAGTTTGATTATAACTTTCATCCATTAGGCTTTAGGAGTTGTGTCCAATATGAAAAGCGCTTAGAATAATTAGGAGAATAGCTTGGTGAAGCCAAATAGGACACTTACTATTTTTGGCCGAAAACCTTGCACTAGTAGACATCACGACCGTTTATAAACAGTAAGTTTACTATTTATAGTAAGTTGCAAATTCTAAGAGTTTTAGTTATAGTTTGCTTCTGATTTCTCTCTCATTGCTTTGTACCTCTATTTAAAGGGTTGTGAAATCATTTATTTCATTCATTAATCAATTTCGAATTTTATAGAATTTATTTTCTATTTTGTTTGCTTTCTTTCTCGTGGATTTGAGAAGCCTTTTTGAGGAGTCCAGAGAAATTCCGTGGATTCGGAATAATTATCCTCTTGAGGGAGATGGTGCTCGACCTCATCACGTTCATTCCTGCATCAATTAGTATCAGAGCAAGGATTTCCCTTGGGCCGATGGCAAACAACGAAGGTATGAGCTAAAATCTTGTGGACGGTGATATAGGGATTTGTGATCTTGCGGAAAGAATAAAAACTTTCCACCGAGAGAGTCAGTTGACCATGCAAAGGCTACAGGCAATCCTCGATCATCTTGCGGATGCGCTACTTCCTCCCCGAACCCTATGCGATGCTCCACCACCTATGGTTGCTCCACCGCCCGTGGTTGCTGTACGATACAACCCCGATTTTTGTAGAGCACTACTAGTGGCGAACCATAGGGCTACAGTAGATGATTCAAGTTCTAGTAACGAGGACAATAATGAAGGTTTTTCCCGATGACCAATCCATGGAGGCGATCATCTAGATCGTGCTGAAAGAGACTATCGAGGTAAGACTAAACTTCCTAGTTTTAATGGCTTATTACAGAGAAGATTTCCTAGATTGGCTAGCCGAAGTAGAGAGATATTTTGATTATATGGACGTGTCAGATCATAAAAAGGTAAAATTAGTAGCGTTTAAATTAAAATTTGGTATTTGTGCATGGTTGAAGCAATTACAACTCTTACGAGCCTGCCAGAATAAGGTGTCCATCTCGTCATGGCTACGGATGAGACGTCTTCTTCGATCATGATTTATCCCAGTGATTATGAGCAAATATTATTCTAGTAATACTAGAATTGCCAACAAGGAAATCAAACTGTCATATATTACACTGAAGAATTTCAGCGGTTGACAACATGAAACGATCTGTCAGAATCTGAGTCACAGAAGGTGGCACGATTTATAGGTGGGTTGTGACCGACAATTCAGGACCGAGTTCAGATGTACCCAGTCGGGACCATGGATGAAGCAGTTTAATTGGCAGGTAGGACAGAAATGCAACTTGCGAGGGTTCCTGCTCGGCCGTATCCTTTAACTCGACCGCCCATAATAAGTCTCACGCAGGATCCAGTGCTGACACGGGGAAAAGAACCAGTAGGAGAACATCCTCAACCACCTACAATCGCAAGCTGTGATACGTGGAGCGGCTCATCCAGACCTCAACGTGCAACACCCACAACAGCGGACCCGAGTAGGATTCCAAATTCTTATGCTCGGCTAAGGTCAAATAATTGTTACCGCTGTGGACAATCGGGCCACTTATCAAATAACTATCCTCAATGTCCCGCGGCACACTTGACCATAACGAAAGGGTCACTGAATGTGAGGCTGTAGAAGAAGACCCTAGCTTTGATGAACATGAATAAGCCACTGAGGAAATAGCAGATGGTGATAAATTGACGAGCGAGGATCGTGGTGAGTCTCTAATTGTGAGGCAATTACTGTATACCCACGGAATGAATTACATCCACAGCGACACAATATATTTCATACGTGGTGCACTGTCAACGGAAATGTCTATGATGTGATTATAGATAGTGGTAGTAGCGAGAACATCGTCTCAAGAGTGATGGTGGACAAGTTGTAGTAACAAACGACAAAACGTTCTTCCCCGTACTCAATTGGCTGGATAAAAGATGTGAACGAGACCAAGGTAACTGAATAATACAGTATCTCATTTTCAATTGGCAAAAATTATAAGGATCAAATACTTTGTGACGTGATCAACATGGAAGCATGCCATATGTTACTCAGTCAACCCTAAAGCCTCTAAAGTGGAGGGGAGTTCTCTCTTGACCATTCAAAATTTCATAGAGGAATCCAAGGAAACTGGCGAGGTATACGCCGTAGTAGTGAAGGGCGAGGAATCAGAACCCTCAAACATTCCTTCAAGTTTAACACTATTGCTAAATGAATTCAAAGAAGTCTGGCTTGAAGATTTACTTGATAGATTGTCCCCCATGAGGGACATCCAACATCACATAGACCTCGTCCCTGGGGCTAGCTTGCCCAACCGCCCTCATTATCGAATGAGTCCGAAGGAGTGTGAGATACTTCATGGGCAAGTGGAGGAATTGATCCGTAAGGGTCTCTTGAGAGAGAGAGCATGAGCCCATGTGTCGTACCAGCATTATTAACACCAAAAAAGATGAAAGATGGCGTATATGTGTCGACAGCTGAGCAATTAATAAAATTACCATCAAACATCGGTTCCCAATACCATGGTTGAACGACATGCTCGATATACTAGAAGGGGCTAAGGTGTTCTCTAAACTAGACCTAAGGAGCGGGTACCATCAGATTCATATCCGACCTGGTAATGAGTGGAAAGCGACATTCAAGACCAAGGAAGGGTTGTATAAGTGTCTGGTCATACCCTTCGGCCTATCAAACGCACCAAGTACTTTTATGCATTTGATGAATCAAGTTCTAAAACCGTTTACTGGCCGATTTGTGGTAGTATATTTTGATGACATACTGATATATAGCCAGGATGAGACGGAACATAGGAAACATCTCAGGCAGGTGTTGCAGGTCCTACAGATTAACAAGTTGCACCTCAACTTGAAGAAGTGTAGTTTTTTAACGAACAGCCTGTTGTTCCTAAGATTTGTTGTAACGTCCATGGGCATCCTTGTGGACGATGAAAAGGTGCGAACCATTAGGGAATGGTCGATCCCGACAAACATTCATGAGGTGAGGAGTTTTCACAGGTTGGCGACCTTCTATCGTCGATTCGTATGAAATTTTAGCACAATAGTCGCGCTTATTACAAATTGCATGAAAAATGACCATTTCAGTGGACCGATGAAGCTAACAAGAGCTTTCATGAGATTAAGCACCGTTTGTCCACAACACCAGTCTTGGTGCTTCCTAATTTTGACAAGCCGTTTGAAGTAGAGTGTGACGCTTCATACATCGGAATTGGAGGAATATTATCACAGGAAGGCAGGCCGGTAGCCTTCTACAACGAAAAGCTCAGCAAAGCTCGAAAGAAGTGGTTGACGTATGAGCTTGAGTTGTACGCAGTTGTTCTTGTGCTGTGACCTTGGCAGCATTATTTGATTCAAAGAGAATTTGTTCTATACACTGACCACCAAGCATTAAAGTTTATTAATAGCCAGACTAACGTGAATCGTGTGCATGCTAGATGAGTTGCATTTTTACAGGAATTCATGTTCGTTCTGAAGCACAAGTCAGGGCAGCAGAACAAGGTGGCTAATGCACTTAGCCATCGTGTGTCACTACCTGTTACGAGGAGCAATGAGGTGGTTGGCTTTAACTGTCTCAAGGAGCTATATGCCAAGGACAAGGACTTCAAAGATTCTTGGGTGAAGTGTCAACCTTCATATACAAGATGGTTTTCTCTTCAAAGAGAATTGATTGTACATCCCCCAAAGTTCTCTGAGAGAGCAGATTATTTAGAATCTACATGGAGGTGGCCTCGGTGGACACCTTGGGAGAGATAAGACGCGAGCTCTTGTGGAAGAGCGGTATTATTGGCCGTAATTGGTACATGATATGAAAAAGTGGTACAACGTTGTAATGTTTATCAGACCTCTAAGGGGCAATGTCAGAATATGAGCCTCTACACCCCATTACCTGTGCCTGATAGTCTTTAAGAGGATTTATCTATGAACTTCGTGCTTGGTCTCCCATGAACACAACGTGGCATGGATTCGGTGTTTATGGTGGTAGATTGTTTCTCTAAGATGGCGCACTTTATCATATGCAAGAAGACAATCGATGCAACACACGTGGTGAATCTATTATTTAAGGAGATCGTACAGCTACATGGGGTCCACAATACCATTACTTCTGATCGTGACACGAAGTTTATTAGCCACTTTTGGAGGACTTTATGTATTCGATTCGATATACGACTTCAATTCAGCAGTGTCTAACACCTACAGACTGATGGGCAGACCGAGGTTGTGAATCATATATTAGGAAACCTCCCTCGCTGTATTTCAGAAGAAAAACTGAAGTAGTGAGATTTGACATTGTCTCAAGCAAAGTTTGCATTCAACAATATGGTAAACCACTCGACAGGAAAATTGTCGTTCTAGATTATCTACGGATGAGTGCCTTACCACATGCTTGACTTGGTCCCTCTGCCTAAGCTCTCAAGCACGAACATTATAGTAGAACATATGGCAGACAAGATCATGAGCATTCATGCAGAAGTGCAGACCAAGCTACATGCCTCGAACGAGAAGTAGAGAAAACAAGAGGACAAACATAGGCGACAAAAAGTGTTCGATGTGGGAGACGACGTTATTTTTCATCTGCGCAAAGAGAGATTTTTTATCGGGACATACAACAAGTTGAAGAATAAGAAGATTGGACCCGTCTTAATCATCTGAAAGATCAATGACAACGCTTATGTTGTTGATCTTCCAGATGACATGGCGATCTCACGGACTTTCAACGTCGCGAACCTGACTGAGTATCATGAACTAGAGCAGGACGAGTTCTTTTGAAGTAGAGGAGACTGATGTAGAGCGGGTCGCGGACAGTTTCATGACCAAGATGGATAAGAAAGGGCCCGGTCGACGACAGAAGTGATTCGGACCATCAAACCTTATATCGGGCGTATCTCACAATCCGAAATGAGTTATCAGGCGTAAAATATATGATTTTGGGGTAGAACAAGCTACTTTAGCCAACCAACCCTGCTATGTCCGGTCGCGCAAGCCGAATTTGTGAAATACCCCTAGATCGACGGTCATTTCCCTATTTTAATTCTTTTTTTTTTTTTACTATAAATAGTAAGTTTTAGTTTGATTATAACTCTTCATCCGTTGGGCTTTAGGAGTTGTGTCCAATAAGAAAAGTGCTTAGAATAATTAGGAGAACAGCTTGGTGAAGCCAAATAGGACACTTACTATTTTTGGCCAAAAACTTTGTGCACTAGTAGACATCACGACCGTCTATAAATAGTAAGTTTACTATTTATAGTAAGTTGCGAATTCTGAGAGTTTTAGTTATAGTTTACTTCTGATTTCTCTCCCATTGCTTGGTACCCCTATTTAAAGGGTCGTGAACTCATTTATTTCATTCAGTAATCAATTTTGAATTTTATAGAATTTATTTTCTATTTTGCTTGCTTTCTTTCTTGTGAATTCGAGAAACCTCTATGAGGAGTCCAGAGAAATTCCGTGGATTCGGAATAGTTATCCTCTTGAGGGAGACAGTGCTCGACCTCATCACGTTCATCCCTGCGTCACATATGATGGATGACCTACATCAAAGTGTGGCCTAGCATGATGGACCATCCACGTTAAGTAAGCCCCACTTAATGGATGGTCCACATTAAAGGTGGGACCCACATAATGGATGATGGGCATCAAAGGTGGGCCTAATTGATTGATGGTTGATATTAAAGGTGAGCCCACATGATGAACGACATGTATTGAAGGTGGACCCCCACATAATGAATGGTCCACATCAAGGTGGCCCACATAATGGACGGAGTGGGCCTCACATGATGCATGACCCACATCAAAGTGTAGCCCCTCGTGATAGACAATCCACATCAAGTGGGCCCCACCTAATGGACGATCCACATCTAAGGTCTCACATGATGAACAACCCATATCCAAAGTGGCCCAAAAAGATGGATGATCCACATAAAAGGTGGGCCCCATACGATGGATGGTGGACAATAGAAGTCGGCCCCACATGATGGACAACCAACTACGAAGGTGGGGCCCATGGAATGGACACATCGAATGTAGATTCTATGTGATAGGTTGTGGACATTGAGGGGCCCCACAAAAAGTACAATTAGCATTGATGGTGGGGCTCACATGATGGATGACCTACATCAAGGTGGGCCCCACATAATGGATGGTCCATGTCAAAGGTCAACCCCTAATGATGAATGGTTCACCTCCAAGATAAACTTGGCATGACATCTCACTTTGAAGGTTTGATTCACTTGATGGAGGATCCACATCCAATGTCCAACATAATGGACGACCTAAATATCTTAAAATATGAAGGTTGTAGTCATCCAGTCCTTTGCCCACTTGGGGCATGAACAATCTATAATAAGATCCACCAAAACAATAATCTTATTGCTCTTCTAATGGAGTTGTAATTTTAAAAAATGGCATCAACTACTTTATAAAAAATATCTTATTTAACATCTCATCAAACGTGCTTATTATTATTATTTTTCAAAAAGTGTGTGTGTGTGTGTGTGTGTGTGTGTGTGTGGGTTTAGGTACTATGCGCTCGAGCTCACGATTAGCTCCCGTGAGGTCGAGCTGTGTGGACCCCACTGTGATGCGTGTCGACCATCAACACCGTGCATTTGATGGGTCCCCTTTAAATTATGGGATATCCCAAAAATCAGCTGTATATGGAACTCAGGTGGGCCATCCATCTAAAATCATGTGAAGACATGCCAAAAACATATAAAAGCACTTGGTGGGGCCCACCTGAGTTTTGAATGATGCTGAAACTTGGTCTGAACCCTCATCCAAGTGGGACATACATAATGGATGGGCTGGATTTGCAAACCACATCTCGGTGGGCCCAAAAAACTTCCCATGAATGTTTTAATGGTGCACGGCCCCTCTCCACTTCTGTATGTGGTGTGGCCCACACAAGTCACGAATTGTCTTATTTTTTACACCTAGCCCCACGATGGAATGGTGCATCTGACTGATGGGGTAGATGTTTGAAACGCATCACGGTGGGACCCACACAGCTCGACCTCATGGGACGTTCCCATCAGCTCGAGCGCATAGTACCTTCTCTCTTCTCTCTCTCTCTCTCTCTCTCTCTCTCTCTCTCTCTCTCTCTATATATATATATATAAAATTTCATGAGGGAAATTTCAGGGTGGACCCTCAAACAGAAAGGCCTGGGTTACCCTTAGTTGAACCATTTGACCTATCCTTCCTGGGTCTAGACCACTTGACGAAACTTGACCCAACGTGACGAAACTTGACCCAACGTGCTTATTTCACATAAGAGCTGTCTTTGGTTTTGAAAATTTGATTTCACCACACGAGCTTATTTAAAACAATGGCTATAATATCTTTTAAAAAAAGTTTAATAAGAGTAATTCCTATTTGGAACGCTTTATTAATTAGAGTAGAGATTCCAAACGAGCCCTTAAATCCACGTATGTAAATAGCCTTCATCTTTGAAAACTATGTTGAATGATCTAATGAATTGGCTCCAAATGCAAGCCTAGGAAATGAATAATAGACTAAAAAATCGCAGCAGGTTACACAAAATGCTTTTTCCTTCATCACTAATTTACGACATTGATATCAGTTCACACTCTCACACTCATTTCAACCAACCACAAACTTCCCTCATTTGCCAGGGACGAAGTTGGTGGCATATGCCCATGCATTGTTGTTAACCGGATCTGCGAGGTGGTCCGCCAAGTTCTCTAGTGGGTCCTTGCCCGTAACAATGGCCTGAACGAAGAACCCAAACATTGAGAACATGGCCAGTCGTCCATTCTTTATCTCCTTCACCTTAAGCTCAGCAAAGGCCTCTGGGTCATCGGCCAGCCCAAGTGGGTCGAAGCTGCCACCTGGGTAGAGTGGGTCGGTTACTTCCCCAAGCGGCCCACCGGCAATGCGGTAGCCCTCAACAGCACCCATCAAGATAACTTGAGTGGCCCAGATGGCAAGAATGCTCTGTGCATGGACCAGGCTGGGGTTGCCCAAGTAGTCCAGCCCACCCTCACTGAAGATCTGCGCACCAGCCTTGAACCACTCGGCTTCGCCGAACTTGACCCCGTTGCGGGAGAGCAGCTCAGGGAAGACGCACCCGAGCGCACCGAGCATGGCCCACCGGCAGTGGATGACCTCTAGCTCGCGGTTCTTGGTGAAGGTCTCGGGGTCGGCGGAGAGGCCGGCAGTGTCCCACCCATAGTCGCCGGGGAATTCACCGGTCAGATAGGAAGGCGGCTCACCGGAGAAAGGGCCCAGGTACTTGACTCGGTCTGGGCCATACCACGGGCTGCCGGAGGAGATGGGCTTGGGCTTGCCGGTCTTGCGCATGGTGACGCGGCCTTCTCCGAGGAGATCAGAGGAGGAGGGAGAGAGGTTGAGGGCCTTTCCAGCAAATGTAGGAGAGGAGAGTGCCGTTGTAGCCATGTTTGGTGCTAATCTAAGCTGGGGTGAAGAGAGTGTAGGAAATGAGCTTTAGCTGAGCTTGTGGTCTGTAAGAAGGATGTTTGGTGGACCGTTTAAATGACAGTTGGGAAAGGAGAGATAGGGGGTGAGTATTTTATCCGAGGAGATTTCTGTCTGCTCATTGGTCGATCGCCAATGCGAGATATTAGAATGGGTCCCCTTCCATTCGCACTCTCTGACACCAAACATCACAGGAAAGATACTTTGTCATATCTCTTCTTTTGATTTCATTGGCAGCCGCTTCTTCCCTCTATCTGCTGCAACTATCCGCAGTAATGTGGAACATCGTTTTGTTTAGGTGGCACACGTGGAGCAATTTCGGCCATGTGAGATGTGGGCCCACTGTTGATGATGTCACTGGCTTCTATAATTTTATTAATCGAGTCATCGTGGCCGTTCATTTTTGCCTATTTTATTTGGATTGTAGACCATTGTTCCTTGTGTGTCTGATGACCACTCGATTTTTCAGCCCACTCATACACAGTGGAGCCCATGATTCTGATGGTCTGGACAATGCATATCAAAGGTCGGCCTCCAATGATGAATGACTCACATCCAAGGCAGCCCTGTATGATGAACAATCCTTCAAAGGTAGGGCCCACACAGTGGACACATTCGATGGTGGCCGCACACATGATGGATGACTTACATCAAGACGAGCCCCACATAATAGATGGCCCACATCAAAGGTCGGTCGATAATTATGAATGGTTAACATTTAAGGTGGCCCCTGATGAATGGTTAACATTTAAGGTGGCCCCCGCATGATCGACAACCAACTTTGGAGGTTGGACTCACACAATGGGTGGTCCACATCAGAGGTAAGACCCACCTAATGGACTATCCACATCCAATGTCCAACATGATGGATGATCCCACATCTAAGGTAAGAGGCATGAAGGGGTGTGTTTGTTTGAGATGGAGTTGTTACAATTTTTTAAAACGAAGGAATTACCCTTGACAAAAGTTTTATTTGAATATTTTATTTTTATCAAACGTGTTTATTTTAAATAAGAGTTTTTTTTTGTTCTGCCCTGAAAAAATAATTTTACCGAACAAGCTTATAACAAAATGAGAGATAGAGCAAAAGGCCTTAATTTTCTAACTCCTATCATAGTAGCTCTTACGTTTTATTGGAATGGATAAAATATGGCAAATGGGTCAACCCATTTGAATACAACTTAATAAATAACTTTTTTAACTTATGTAAGTTAATAAGTTATTTTCTTTACTTTGGTAAGTACTATTTTACAAGTTACTTATGTGAGGAAAGTATTTATCTTTATAAGTTTTTATATTTTGATTTTCGGCTTTTAATTTTTCTACGTACCTCTCTCTCTCTCTCTCTCTCTCTCTCTCTCTCTCTCTTCATGTGATGAATGGTCCATATAATAGGAGGCCCCACATGATGGGTGGTCCACATCAAAGGTGGCAGCCCAAACAATGAATAGTCTACATCAAAGGTGAACCCACATGATGGATGATTCACATCAAAGGTAGGCCCCACATATGGATTACCCACATCAAGGGGAACCCACGGAATGGATTATCTGCATCAAAGGAAGGCCCCTAATGATGAATGACCCACATCCAAAGCGGGCCCTTCATGATAGATAACCCACATTAAAAGTAGGGCCCACGTGATGGGCGGTCCATATCAAATGTGGGCTCCACATGAGGGGCATTGGATATTGAAGGTGGCCCCACATAATTGATGGTTCACATAAAAGGTTGGCCCCTAATTATACTGGCCCACATCCATTGTGGGCCCCGCATGATGGACAACCCACATCGATGGTGGGGCCAACATGATAGATGGTCCACATTAAGGGTGGGCTCCACATGATGGGTAGTGGACATTGAAGGTCGCCCCACATAATGGACAGTTTATTTTAATAATGGCCCCACATGATGGATGAACTGAATCAAGGTTGGCCCCACATAATAGATGGTCACATCAAAGGTGCCAATAATAAAGGGGCCAAATCCAAGGTGGGCCCCACATGATGAATGACCCACATCAAAGGTGGGGCCCACATGATGGACAATCTGCATCAAAGATGGGCTCCACATGATGGTGGTGGATTTCAAAGGTGAGCCACACATGATAAATGGTCCACATCAAAGGTGGGCTCCCCATGATGGGCAGTGGATATTAATGGTGGACCCCACATGATTGATAATTACATTGATGGTGGACCCCACATGATAGATGACCCATATCAAGGTGGGCCCCACATACGAACAGTTCACATCGAAGGTAGACTCCTCATGATGAATGGCCCACATCCAACATGGGCCCTGCCTGATGGACAGTCCATTTCAAAGTTTGGCCCCTAATGATGAATGACCAACGTCCAACACGGGCCTCGCTTGATGGATGGTTCACTTCGAAGTTAGGGCATATATGACGAACGGTCCACATTAAAGGTGGCGGCATGATGGATGGCCCACATCCAAGGTGGGCCTCGCATGATGAAAAGCCCACATCAATGGTAGGCCTCTCAAGGTGGATGGTCCACATTGAAGGTAGGCCTAGCAAAGGTGGGACCCACATAATGGATGGTAGACATCATAGGTAGGCCCGCATGATAAACGATCCATATTGAAGGTGCCCCCCACATGATGAATGGTCCACATCAAGGTGGGCCCACATAATGCATGGTTCATTTCAAAGGTGGGCCCTACATGATGGATGACCTACATCAAAGTGTGGCCTAGCATTAGGGCTGTACATGAGCCAAGCTCGCTCGGCTTGGCTCGACTTGGCTCGAACGACGATTCAAGGCGAACCAAGCTTCATATGACCTAGCTCGTTTTGAAAACAAACCGAGTTCGATCATAGTAGATCTTAACTCAGCTTGACTCACACTCGGCTCAGCTCGAAGCTCCAGCTCGACTCTCTCTCTCTCTCTCTATATATATATATATATGTAAGTTTCTTAAACCTTACCCTATTCGTCTGTCCCTTTCTTGCCCTTTCCCTTACCCAACCCACGCGCACCCAAGCTCCTCTCTCTCTCCCTCTCTTGTGCCCGAGCTCCATAGTTCCCCCGTCTCTCTCTCTCTCTCTCAACACCAACAATAAGGTACATATATAGCTCTATTTAATATTGTGTGTGTGTGTGTGTATTATTAATTGAATATTTGATTTAGGAGTTGGGTCAGGTGTGAGTTGGGTTAGTTGGGTCGAGTGGCTAGGTTGAGTCGGGTGTCGATTGGGCTGGGTTGAGTCGGGAGTAGGCTCTACTCAACTCATTGTAAGCTCGCCTCAACTTGACCCATTAGATCGACTCGAAAGGTTTGGCAAACAAGCAAAGCTCCAATGGTAAGCTCGAGCTCGAGGAGAGCACGGACGAGTCAAGCCAAGCTTGGCCCACCTCAACTCGGCTCGGCTCGGCTCGATGTACAGCCCTACCTAGCATGATGGACCATCCATGTTAAGTGGGCCCCACCTAATGGATGGTCCACATTAAAGGTGGGACCCACATAATGGATGATGGGCATCAAAGGTGGGCCCATGTAATGGATGGTTGATATTAAAGGTGGGCCCCCACATAATGAATGGTCCATATCAAGGTGGCCTACATAATGGACGGAGTGGGCCTCACATGATGCATGACCCACATCAAAGTGTAGCCCCTCGTGATGGACAATCCACATCAAGTGGGCCCACCTAATGGATGGTCCACATCTAAGGTCTCACATGATGAACGACCCATATCTAAAGTTGCCTAACAAAATGGATGATCCACATAGAAGGTGCGCCCCACACGATGGATGGTGGACAACAAAAGTGGGCCCCACATGATGGACAACCCACTTCGAAGGTGGGACCCACATAATGGACACATCAAATGTAGATTCTCCATGATGGGCAGTAGACATTGAGGGGCTCCCCAAAAAGTACAATTAGAATTGATGGAGGGGCCTAAATGATGGATGACCTACATCAAGGTGGGTCCCACATAATGGATGGTCCACATCAAAGGTCAACTTCTAATGATGAATGGTTCACATCCAATATAAGCCTCGCATGATGGACATCCCACTTCGGAGGTTTGATTGAGATGATGGAGGATCCACATCCAATGTCCAACATAATGGAAGACCTAAATATCTTAATGAGATCCACCAGAACAACTGTCTGATTGCTCTTATAATGTTGTTGTAATTTAAAAAAATGAAATCAATTACTCTGAGAAAAATCTCTTATTTAAACATTTTACCAAATGTGCTCATTATTATTATTTTCAAAAAGTGTGTGTGTGTATATATATGTTGGGATGCCTTGCACAAACCTTAGGATCTAGCCTCCCGAAACAAAACAGAATTATGGATAATAAAGCAATGAAATAAATCAAAGCATCAATCACACACCACACAAGAGATTTTTACGTGGAAAACCCTTAAAGAGGTAAAAACCACGGGACCTCATCCAGATCAACAATCCACTATGAAGTAGAACGTTACAATCTTCTTCACTCACGCAAGAGTGGATAAACAATAAGAGAAATAGAGAAAACGGAGAGATCTAACCGATTACGAGGACATAGAAGCGCTGAGATATAGATTGCATAGTAGAAAATCTCCACGAGCAGAACCTCCCTTCTATAAGCTTCCTCTCTCTCTTTCTCCCTCTCTCTCACCTTTGATAGCCCTAAACCCTTTAGCAAATCCCTTGTAAAGCTTTAGGAAATCCTCTTGCTGTACCTAGAAAAACCCTAGGCAACCCCTTTTATAGTTTAAGAAACTCCTTTTTGCATCCCTGTTGCGAAAGGACTCAAATCCGCAGTTTCGTGCAAAATCGCGGAACAAACTGTGTAACCTTCGACTAGTCGAACCTAGTCTTCGACTAGTCATAGGACCCCTTCGACTAGTTGAGACATACCTTCCACCAGTCGTAGCTACAGTAAAAAATAGCAATAATACTCGCTGGACTTTGAGTCGAAGTTACGACTCGAACCTTCGACTGGTCAACCACCAGCCTTCGACCAGTCGAGCAAGGCTCTCGACCGGTCGAAGATAGGTAAAAAAAAACCCATTAAATCTCTCCCTTTTTGACCCAGGAGGGATCCACCTTCTTCAAGCCAGGCAGGTTTCTACAAACCTCAAATTTGCCCTTGAGCAAAGCCTTGGTCATCATGTTTGACCCATTATCGTCCGTGTGGACTTTCTCAAGCTGTAACACCTTCTGTTCCAAAGTATCTCTAATCCAGTGATACCGTATCTCAATGTGTTTCGACTTGGAATGCTGACTTGGATTCTTGCTCAAGTGTATAGCACTCTGACTATCGCAATGGACCACATGCTCCTCCTGCTTTAGTCTAAGTTTCTGTAGGAACCTTTTCATTCAAAGCATCTCTTTACATGCTTCTGTGACTGCAATGTATTCGGCCTCTGTCGTCGACAATGCTATGACCTTCTGTAGCTTGCTCTGCCAAGAAACCGCTCCCCTGCAAACGTGAACATAAACCCCGATGTAGACTTCATGGAGTCTATGTCACCTGCCATATCTGCATCTGTGTAGCCCTTTAAAACAGGTTTTCCATCACCATAGCATAGGCTCAACCTGAATGAGCCTCTTAGATACCGTAGTATCCATTTCACCACTGCCCAATGCTCTTTGCCAGGATTGGCAATGTACCGGCTGACAACACTAACCGCATATGCTATGTCTGGGCGTGTACACACCATAACATACATCAAACTTCCTACAGCTGATGCGTAGGGTATTTTCTGCATCTCTTCCACCTCTGCCTTCGTCTTGGGACACTGCCTGTCGCTCAATCTGAAGTGACCATCCAGTGGAGTACTGACCGGCTTCGCTGCATTCATATTGAACCGCTCTAGGACTTTCTCAATATACCGCTCTTGTGACAGCCAAAGCTTCCTGCTGCTTCTGTCACAGGTTATCTCCATTCCTAGGATCTGTCTAGCCGGGCCCAAGTCTTTCATCACAAAAGACTTGCCCAACTCCTGTTTCAGCCTGTCAATCTTCTTGATGTCTTTTCCCATGATGAGCATGTCATCAACATATAACAAAAGAACTAAGAAATCACCATCTCGAGAACTTGCGCGTGAACACACAAAGGGTCCGACTCCATTCTGTTATACCCATGTTTCAACATAAACGAGTCGAACTTCTTGTACCATTGCCGTGGAGCTTGTTTCAGCCCATACAAGCTCTTCCTCAGCCTACACACCATATGCTCCTTGCCCTTGACTTCGAACCCTTCTGGTTGGTGCATGTAGATCTCTTCTTCTAGGTCACCATGGAGAAAGGCTGTTTTAACATCTAACTGCTCTATCTCCAGATCCATGCTAGCCGCCAACCCAAGCAACACCCGTATGGATGTCATCTTCACCACTGGTGAGAATATCTCCTCAAAGTCTATGCCTTTCCTCTGACCAAACCCTTTCACCACAAGTCTGGCCTTAAACCTCGTCTGTGAATTCTTCTGCTCAACCTTCTTTCTGAACACCCACTTGTTGCTCAAAGCTTTCTTGCCCTTAGGCAGTTTCACCATATCATAAGTGTGGTTCTTATGCAAGGATTCCATCTCCTCTTGCATAGCTTTCAACTACTCCCCCTTATGCTCGTCGACTAGGGCCTCAGAATAATCTTCTGCTCTCCCCCATTAGTCAGCATAATGTACTCATGTGGTGAGTACCTCTTGGACGGTTGTCTGTCCCTAGATGACCTCCTCACCTGTGGCTCAACAGGTGGATCAAGTGGGGGCTGCTCCCCTGGTCCATTTTCTGAAGGAACTCCCTCGTCCTCTACACCTTGCTGTACTCCCCCATCATCAGGCACCACGAGAGGAGTAATCGGATCCATGTCCTCTAGCTCACCTGAACTAGGCTGATTCTTCTCTGGCTTACCAATGTCTTCTATACACTGATCTTTAAAGAAAACCACATCTCTGCTCCTGACGAGCTTCCTCTCCGATTCATAACCTCAGAATCGAATTTTTCATCACCATACCCTAAGAACACACACTGCCTAATCTTCATATCGAGCTTGGACCTCTCGTCTTTTGGTACGTGAACGGATGCAAACACCCTGAGATGACTATACGATGGATCATGTCCAGTTCACACCTTCTCAGGTACTTCTCCATTCAATGGGGCTAATAGAGACCTGTTTATCAAATACACCGCCGTGCGCATTGCTTCTCCCCAGAACGTCTTGAGCAATTTCGCATGGGATAGCATGCATCTGATTCTCTCAACAATGGTGCGATTCATTCGCTCAGCTACACCATTATGCTGGGGGGTCTTTGGAACCGTCTGTTCATGCCGTATACCCAGGGACTTGCAGTACTCATGAAAGTCACCAATGTATTCACCACCATTGTCAGTGCGGATGCACTTCAATGGTCTACCTGTCTCTCTCTCGACCATAGCATGAAACAATTTAAACACACCAAAGACCTCGTCCTTAGATTTCAAAGCATAAACCCAAACCCTCCTAGATGCATCATCTATAAAAGTAACAAAATACAATGCCCCACCCAAGGTTTTTGTCCTCATAGGACCACAAACGTCAGAATAAACCAAATCTAATGCATGCACTTTATTAACATAAGAAGCAGTTTTAATAAATGAAACTCTATGCTGTTTCCCTGATAAACAATCAAGACAGGTTTTGAGAGGTATACCTGTCACATCTGGAAGGAGCCGCTTCCTTGCTAGTAGCTGAAGCCCTTTTTCACTCATATGGCCTAGACGCCTGTGCCACATGTCAATAGTTGAATCTTCCGCTGCGTTCAATCCACCCTTGCACATACTGACACTTGCCTTGTAAAGGGTGCAACACTTCTTTCCTCTAGCCACGATCAACAAACCATTGATGAGTTTCCATCGCCCGCTAGCAAATCGGCTTTCATAGCCATCATCATCCAGCCTTCCCGTCGACATCAAGTTGAGGCGAAGGTCTGGGATATGCCTCACATCCCTGAGAACCAATGTGCAGCCCACATCGGTCTTCACACAAATATCGCCGACTCCCACGATTTTTGATACGCCAGAATTTTCCATCTTCAGTCCCATAGTCACCTGACTTGTAACTTGTGAAAGAGTCCCTGTGTGGAGTCGCATTAAAGAAGCTCCCGAGTCTATCACCCAGTCGGTGCCCTGACTCGTAGCCATGAGACATACATCATGATCTGCAGAAAGAATAACTACCATGTCGCCATCTGAAGCGACCGCAGTGGAATCCGATTTATCTTCCTTCTCTTTTCCTTTCTTGTCATTTTTCTTACCATGACATTCATGCTTTTAGTGGCCCTTCTTGCCACAATTTCAGCAATCAACATCTTTTCTGTTACTCGACTTGCCTCTTGATTTATCTCGGGCCTTCCCGCCCTTCCTGTTCTTTCCTCTCCCCCGTTCCTGCGTCACAAGAGCCTCTTGCTGAGTAGATCCCTGAGACTTCCTCCTTGTTTCCTCATTAAAGAGACAACTGGTTACTTGTTCCATGGATATCTTTCCGTCTGGCGCGGAGTTACTTAGAGATACCACCAATGTCTTCCAACTGTCAGGCAATGAACTAAGCAATAGTAAAGTCTGCAATTCATCATCCAGGACCATCTTCATAGAGGTGAGTTGGTTCACTATATTGCTGACCTCATTCATGTGCTCGGCCACAGAACCACCATCCTTGAACTTGAGATTCACAAGTCGCCTTATCAAAAATATCTTATTACCGGCTGTCTTCCTCTCATACAGCCCTTGTAATTTTAGCCATAGGCTTGCGGCTAAGGTTTCCGTAGACACATGGTGGAACACAGAATCATCCAAACATTGTCTAATAAACCCTACCGCCTTTCGGTCCGTCTTCTTCCAATCATCATCAGTCATATCCTTGGATTTTGGCCGATATGCCTAAGATTGGAGAATATAGGTCCTTGCAATAAAGCAAGTCCTCCAGCTTAGCCTTCCATATGGTCCAGTTAGAACCATTGAGGCTGATCATCCTGGAGCCACCTTCCATAATTCAAAACCGATCCTACCCGTTTAATGAACTTAGCTTTGATACCACTTTGTTGGGATGCCTTGCACAAACCTTAGGATCTAGCCTCCCAAAACAAAACAGAATTATGGATAATAAAGCAATGAAATAAATCAAAGCATCAATCACCCACCACACAAGAGATTTTTACGTGGAAAACCCTCAAAGAGGTAAAAACCACGGGACCTCGTCCAGATCAACAATCCACTATGAAGTAGAACGTTACAATCTTCTTCACTCACGTAGGAGTGGATAAACAATAAGAGAAATAGAGAAAACGGAGAGATCTAACCGATTACGAGGACATAGAAGCGCTGAGATATAGATTGCACAGTAGAAAACCTCCACGAGCAGAACCTCCCTTCTATAAGCTTCCTCTCTCTCTTTCTCCCTCTCTCTCACCTTTGATAGCCCTAAACCCTTTAGCAAATCCCTTGTAAAGCTTTAGGAAACCCTCTTGCTGTACCTAGAAAAACCCTAGGCAACCCCTTTTATAGTTTAGGAAACTCCTTTCTGCATCCCTATTGCGAAAGGACTCAAATCCGCAGTTTCGCGCAAAATCGTGGAACAAATTGCGTAACCTTCGACTAGTCGTAGGACCCCTTCGACTAGTCGAGGCATACCTTCGACCAGTTGTAGCTACAGTAAAAAACAGCAATAATACTCGCTGGACTTTGAGTCGAAGTTACGACTCGAACCTTCGACTGGTCGACCACCAGCCTTCGACCAGTCGAGCAGGGCTCTCGACCGGTCGAAGATGGGTCAAAAAAACCCATCAATATATATATATATATATATAGAGAGAGAGAAAGAGAGAGAGAGAGAGAGAGAGAGAGAGACGCACACCAAATTTTGGGAGGAACCCTCAAACAGAAAGGCATGGGTTATCCTTCGTTGAACCACAGTTTATGCTAAGCTTGACCCGTATCCTTTTTGCAGTCTAGACCACTAGACCCACCGCTCTTATTTCATATCAGAGCTTTTTTAGTTTTGAAAACTTGATTTCACCCCACGAGCTTATTTAAAACAAGAGCTAAAAAAACAAAAGCTTATAAGATTAGCTCTTATTTGAAAAGCTTAATTTATTTGATTAGAGTGGAGAAGCCAAACGAGCCCTTCTTTTTTCTTTTTTTCTTACACTCACACACTCCACACACTCACGCCATAATGGGATTTTACCACCTATTGGTACTCGAACCTTGACCAGGTGTTGAAACTCCTTAAAGTCTACCAACGTAGCAAGAGTAAGGACCCGAAAACAAGCCCTTAAAGCCACATATGTAAAGAGCCTTCAGCTTTGAAAACTAAGTTGAATTATCTAATGAATTGGCTCCAAATGCAAGCCTATGAAATGAATAATAGACTTAAAAATCTCAGTAGGCTACGCAAAATGCATTTTCATTCATCACTAACTTACAATGTTGATCTCAGTTCACACTCTCACACTCATCTCAAGCAACCAGAAACTTCCCTCATTTGCCAGGGACAAAGTTGGTGGCATAGGCCCATGCATTGTTGTTAACTGGATCAGCAAGGTGGTCCGCCAGGTTCTCTAGTGGGCCCTTACCGGTCACGATCGCCTGAACGAAGAACCCAAACATGGAGAACATGGCCAGTCGTCCATTCTTTATCTCCTTCACCTTAAGCTCAGCAAATGCCTCTGGATCATCGGCCAGTCCAAGTGGGTCGAACCTGCCACCTGGGTAGAGTGGGTCGGTTATTTTCCCGAGCGGCCCACCGGCAATGCGGTAGCCCTCAACAGCACCCATCAAGATAACTTGGGTGGCCAAGATTGCAAGAATGCTCTGTGCATGGACCAGGCTGGGATTGCCTAAGTAGTCCAACCCACCCTCACTGAAGATCTGCGCGCCGGCCTTGAACCACACAGCTTCGCCGAACTTGACTCCGTTGCGGGAGAGCAGCTCAGGGAAGACACACCCGAGCGCACCAAGCATGGCCCACCGGCAGTGGATGACCTCGAGCTCACGGTTCTTGGCAAAGGTCTCGGGGTCTGCGGAGAGGCCAGCAGTGTCCCACCCATAGTCACCGGGGAATTCACCGGTCAGATAGGAAGGCGGCTCGCCAGAGAAAGGGCCCAGGTACTTGACTCGGTCTGGGCCATACCATGGGCTGCCTGAGGAGACTGGCTTGGGCTTGCCGGTCTTCCGCATGGTGACGCGGCCTTCTCCGAGGAGGTCAGAGGAAGAGGGAGAGAGGTTGAGGGCCTTCCCAGCCAATGTAGGAGATGAGAGTGCCATTGTAGCCATGGTTGCTGCTAATCTAAGCTGGGGTGGAGAGACTGTAGGAAATGAGCTTTAGCTGAGCTTGTGGTCTGTATGAAGGATGTTTGGTGGACCGTTTAAATAGGAGTTGGAAAAGGAGAGATAGGGGGTGAGAATTTTATCTGAGGAGATTTCTGTCTGCTCATTGGTCGATTGCCATTGAGAGATCTTAGACTGGGTCCCCATCTATTGGCACCCTCTACACCAAGCTTCACAGAACAGATACTTTGTCATATCTGTCTTGTTTTGATTTCATTGGTAGCCCTTTCTTCCCCATATCTGCTGCAACTATCCGTAGCAATGTGGGCCGCCTATTTAATTTGGATTGTAGACCATTGTTCCTTGTGTGTGTTTGATGACCACATGATTTTTCAGCCTACTCATTCACAGTGGAGCCCATGACTCTGATGGTCTAGATTGACTTGAATACCTCATGTATTGAGGATATGTGTATGTGCACAGTGAATGGGCTACTGTCCAAGCAATGACAAATGATCCTGACGGTCTGTCTGCCTGCCTTGAAATGGATGGCTGCCTTGAAATGGATGGTTACACATGAAAATGATCAATGGTCCATAACCGACCTCGATAGGGAATCGATGCCAAGACCTCAGTGTTGAAACCAGGTATCTTTCACTCGGTCTACCACCTGCGCTACAGATCTGGGTGTGAGTTCATGTAAGACTTAATTTTTATAATGAGATAGAACATCAAAGGGAAGCATCTCTAGCATATAATGAGAACTTATTTCTTTTAAAAATATATATAATCCCTTTTTAATATATTTTTAGTAAATGGTCCATTATTCATTATTTATTTTACACATAAAAGGTTTTACCTCTTAATCCTTTTGGGATCCAGAGCTTCTTCTTTTAAGTTCTTTAGCTAAAGCAGTGGACATTTTTGTGTTGATTCTAGGGCAAGTTTGTCTTGAAACTTTTTAAACCTCTTTCTCACTCCGGTTCACATGATGAATGACTCTTATTGAAGGAGGGGCCCCACTCATCGTGGGCCCACATACTGCACAGTTCATGAAAGCAGGATTGCATGGTGTGCCACACACTACTGACCCTGGTGGCGTGTTGATGTCACCATGTTTTGTGGGCCTCACAAAGATGTATATATTATATCCACCGTCCATCCATTTTGCAAGATCATTTAAGTTCAAGGGCCCAAAAATGAGGCAGATATAAAGCTCAAGTGGACCACATCACAGAAAGTAGTGAGGATTGAATGCCCGTCATTGAAAACTTATTAGGGCATTAGAAATTTTAGATCAAGTTGATATTTGTGTTTTCCCTTCATCCAGGTCCGTGTGACCTCATGAACAGTTTGGACGGCAAATAAACATCATGATGGACCCTAGGAAGGTTTCAATGGTGGACATCATTATTCCAATTGCTTTATGTGTCATGGTCCATTTGAGCTTTGCATCTGCCTCATTTTTGGGCCGCCCATAGCCTAAAATGATCTTGCAAATTAGATGGATAGTGTGGATATAACACATACATCATGGTGGGGCCCACAAAACATAGTGATGTCAACACAACCGAGGCCACACTATGAATTCTACTTCCACCGTTCAGATAAAAAATGGGCCCCATATGACAGATGGTCCACATCAAAGCTTGGCCCTGACGATAGATGATACACATCAAGTGTGCCCTACATGATAAAGGACCACATCAAAGTTGGGACCCACATGATGGATGGTGGACATTGAAGGTGGGCCCACATGATGAGTGATTCATACTGAAGGTGGGGCCCACATGATGAATGGTCCACGTCAAGGTGAGCCCACATAATGGATAGAGTGGGCCTCACACGATGGATGACCACATCAAAGTGTGGCCCCGCATGATGGAAGATCCACATCAAGTGAGCCCCACTTGATGGACAGTCCACATCCAAGGTCTCGCATGATGGACAGTTCATATTCAAAGTAACCCAACATGATGGATGATCCACATAAAAGGTGTGCCTCACATGATGGATAATAGATATCAAAGGTAGGCCCCACGTGATGGATGGCCCACATGATGGATAGCCCACATCAAGTGGGCTCCACTTGATGGATGACCCACATCAAGGTGGGCCCCATACAATGGACAATTCATATCAAAGGTTGACCTCTAATGGTGAATGACCCACATCCAAGGCGGGACTCACATAATGAAAATTTCACTTTAAAGGTGAGGCCCACATAATGGACACATCAAATATGGGTTCCACATGATGGGCAATGGACATCGTAAGGCCCCACATGAAGGACAATTAACATTGATGGTGGGTCCCACATGATGGATAACCTAAATCAATGTGGGCCCCACATAATAGACGGTCCACATCAAAGGTTAGTCCCTAATAATGAATTGTCCACATCTAATGTGGGCCTCACATGATCAACAACCCACTTCGAAGGTTGGACCCAAATGATGGTCCACATCATACACATCAAAGGTGATCTCCACTTGATGGATAATCCACATCCAATGTCTAACATGATGGACGGCCTACATCTAAAGTGAAAGGCATATGGAGTTGTTACAATTTTTTGAAATGATAGCAACTACCCTAGAAAA
The DNA here is from genome assembly GCA_030180095.1 of Magnolia changhungtana. Taxonomy (NCBI): domain Eukaryota; kingdom Viridiplantae; phylum Streptophyta; class Magnoliopsida; order Magnoliales; family Magnoliaceae; genus Magnolia; species Magnolia changhungtana. The sequence goes on along the minus strand of JASAUF010000411.1, from coordinate 10,134,090 downwards.
GGCTCTTATTCAATTTACCTAATGTGCTTAATTCAAATAAGAAGTTCTTTAGTTCTTAAAAAGTGATTTTATCAAATGACCTTATTGTAAATCAAGAGCTAGAATGAAAAGTCTTAATTCTCTAACTCTTATTAGAGTAACTCTAAGCTATTAGTAGATTAAATAAAGAGATGCCAAACAAATCCCAAGTCTATAAATAAGAGAGAATATTGGCCCTCTCCATCCAAGCTCAAAATGTGTGGGGTTACCCATCTCTACGCACACAAGAAGAAGGAGAATTTGGGAGAATGTGAGCCAAAGGCATCTATTGTGCAAGGATGTGTGGAGCGATGATAAGAGCCATTTATCATCGAATAAGACCGCCTAGGGTAGTGTTGCGCATTATTGGATTAGCTAGAGGCATGTAACTAATATCTTTTCAAGTTCATAAATTTCGAGTTGATTTCATTACCATGTGTTTCACAATCTTAGCTATGGAATCATGACTATTACCATGTGTTTCACAATATCTTTTCAAGTTCATAAGAGCCATTTATCATCGAATAAGACCGCCTAGGGTAGTGTTGTGCATTATTGGATTAGCTAGAGGCATGTAACTAATATCTTTTCAAGTTCATAAATTTTCGAGTTGATTTCATTACCATGTGTTTCACAATCTAGCCATGGAATCATGACTATTGATTCAATTACAAATGCTATGCGAAACCTGAAAGTTACCTAGAAGTTGTGCCCGTAGCATACAAGTATAGTGACAAATATTGCCGAGACCTTAAAAATCTAACGGTATTTTCACAAAATTCAACTAAGCAATATTGTAAGATTTTAAAATTATTGACGGTTTTTAAATTTTTTATATATTTTTGTCATGAAATTATCTTGATATTAATGAGGAACTTTTTAAAAATTTAACCAACTCATTATACAATTACATATTTAAAAGCATAAATGATCTATTAATTTATAACATTTATTTTTATTTTTATTTTTAGCAAGATTTTCACATAATATATATCCTTATTAAAAACCTCAAATTCTGAAAACTTCTTGAGAAATTAGGTAGCTAAGAAATTCCCAAAAACAGGATCATGTCACTATCCATAGAGGCAATTCAAATAAACAGTCCAAACCTCTGATTTGTGGATGCTTGTTTTCATGAAATAGAGTCGTTGGATATTATTCATTTGCTACTGTCCAATAAACTTTCACTAATCCCATATATAGATAAGTAATTAAGGAAAATCATTGGGTTCATGATACATCCAGACAGGAATAATAATTTGGACAGTTCAACTTAAATTACTCATTTGCCATAAGCGCAATTTCTAAGTGATGTGCATATATATCATGCATCTGTCCTCTTCATTGAATCGGATATCTGAGTTGCCCATCAAGATCTTAAGACTCAGTGACACAGACCGACTGGTTAGTGATAGTGTCAGACTGAGTCCGAGTCAACTCGGAAGAGTAGTGGAAGAGTCGAATGGGTCTTGTCTGAGTCTTAAAACCATAGATGTAAACAACTTTCAACTTTGAAAAGTAATTCTAATGATCTAAACAACTCGCTCCAAATGCAACCCTATAATAGACTAAAAAATCACAACAGGTTATGCAAAATGCTCTTTCATTCAATCGCTAATTTACAACACTGATATCAGTTCACCCTCCCACACTCATCTCAACCAACAGCAAACTTCCCTCATTTTCCGGGGACGAAGTTGGTGGCATATGCCCATGCATTGTTGTTAACCGGATCGGCGAGGTGGTCTGCCAAGTTCTCTAGTGGGCCCTTACCGGTCACGATGGCCTGAACGAAGAATCCAAACATGGAGAACATGGCCAGCCGTCCATTCTTTATCTCCTTCACCTTAAGCTCAGCAAAGGCCTCCGGATCATCGGCCAGCCCAAGTGGGTCGAAGCTGCCACCTGGGTAGAGTGGGTCGGTTATTTCCCCGAGCGGCCCACCAGCAATGCGGTAGCCCTCAACAGCACCCATCAAGATAACTTGGGTGGCCCAGATTGCAAGAATGCTCTGTGCATGGACCAGGCTGGGATTGCCTAAGTAGTCCAGCCCACCCTCACTGAAGATCTGCGCGCCGGCCTTGAACCACACGGCTTCGCCGAACTTGACCCCGTTGCGGGAGAGCAGCTCAGGGAAGACGCACCCGAGCGCGCCGAGCATGGCCCACCGGCAGTGGATGACCTCGAGCTCACGGTTCTTGGCGAAGGTCTCGGGGTCGGCGGAGAGGCCGGCGGTGTCCCACCCGTAGTCACCGGGGAATTCACCGGTCAGATAGGAAGGTGGCTCGCCGGAGAAAGGGCCCAGGTACTTGACTCGGTCTGGGCCATACCATGGGCTGCCGGAGGAGACTGGCTTGGGCTTGCCGGTCTTCCGCATGGTGATGCGGCCTTCTCCGAGGAGGTCAGAGGGGGAGGGAGAGAGCTTGAGGGCCTTTCCAGCCAAAGTAGGAGAGGAGAGTGCCATTGTGGCCATGGTTGCTGCTAATCTAAGGTGGGGTGAAGAGAAGAGTAGGAAGTGAGCTTTAGCTGGGGTTGTGGTTTGTAAGAGGATGTTTGGTGGATCCATTTAAATAGGAGTTGGGAGAATAGAGATAGGGGGTGAGTCTTTTATCCAAGGAGATTTCTTTCTGTCTGCTCATTGGTCGATTGCCATTGCGAGATATTGACTGGGTCCTTCCATTGGCACTCTCTACACCAAACATCACATGACTGATACTTTGTCATATCTGTCTTCTTTTGATTTCATTGGCAGCCTCTTCTTCCCTCTATCTGCTGCAACTATCCACAGAAACGTAGGACATCGTTTTGTTTACGTGGAACAATTTGAGCCGTTTGAGATACGGGTCCACTGTTGATGATATCACGGCCCTTAATTTCTATTAATCGAGTTATCCTGGCCGTTCAATTTTTCCTATTTAATTTGGATTGTATACCATTTTTCCTTGTGTATTTCATGACCACCTGATTTTTCAGGCTACTCATGATACACATTGCACACTGGACCCCATTATTCAGATGGTCTGGATTTACTTGCATGCCGCATGTATTGAGGATGCGTGTATGAGCACAGCTGGAAGGACTACTGTCCAAGCATCAACAAACGATCCTAATGGCCTGTCCGCGGACCTTGAAATGGATGGTTACAAATGAAAATGATCAATGGTCCACCTCCAACTCTAATATTCCAATAATTTACTCTCCATTAAACTAAAAATATGTTTGGATAGATGGAATCCAAGAGAAAAGGAAGAAAAAATAATACTGATTGTTTAATAATAATTTTCATGAGCACCATTCATGATCTCCACCATCCATCTCTTGGGTCATATCCTCAATGGTCCATAGCTTTAAAAAAACAGGCTGACCTGATTGTTTTAATTGCCCAACCAGAGGATCTCAACTCATTCCTTTCGTACCCTTGTCGGTCATTTTTAACCATCCATTTGTAATGCTCAAAGGTCTCCTAAATTAGAGAGTTAGGCTCATCTAAATTTTGATTTTCAATATAAGCCCACCCAAATAACAGAGTACACACCACATGATTTCCATTATCCACGTTATCAATCACTCCAGCTGTTTAAAGGATTTCAAGAAGAATAAGTCACCAATACCATGATTAATGGGAGGTTCTTTTGATGAGACGGTCCAATTCTTGAAAACCCCAGCACATTTCAAAATGGGATTTGAAGACCAAACATTGAGAAATTGAAGGTAAATAACTAATGAGCACCTATCCCTATATGGGAAAAGGTTCTATGCGGTCCAGCTCATGGGAACTTCCCATGAGGTCGAGCTGTGTGGGCCTCACCATGATGTGTGTCGAGAATCTACCCCATCAGCTAGATGAACCATTCCATGCTGAGCCTAGGGCTTAAAAATAAATTCAATCTGTGACTTTTGTGGGCTACACCACATACAAAAGTTGAGAGGGGTTTCCCTCCATTAAAACATTCATAATCATTTTTTGGGCTCACGAGATGTGGTTCATAAATCCAGCCCATCCATTATGTGTGTCCCACTTGTATGAGGGGTCAGACCAAGTTTCAGAAGCATCCAACTTTCAGGTTGGCCCCACCAAGTGCCTTTATATGTTTTAGGCATGTCTTCACATGGTTTTAGATGGTATGGCCCACCTGAGTTCCTTATACGGGTGATTTTTGGGGATATCCCATAATTTAAAGAAGACCCATCAAATACATGGTGTTGATGTTCGACACGCATCACGGTGGGGCCCACACAATTTTGACTGTGGAATTAAGACCGTTTATTGGATTTCATTTGTAGTTCGTAGTTTTCTGGTTCATACCGTTACACATTTGTATGTTACAATTTTGACTGTGGAATCATGACCATTGATTTGATTTTATTAAAATTAACAAGATGCTTTGGAGACACGTAAAAGTTATCAAAAAGTTGCACCCATGGCAAACAAGCATCGTGACACATATCGCTAAGATTAAAAATCTGACAAACTTGTCACATGAAATCATCTAAATTATATTATCCAACAATATTATAAGGTTTTAAAAACCATCGCAATCTTTATTTTTTTTACTATTTTTCTTGAAATTATCTCGATTTAACACAAAATTGTTTGAAACTTTTAACTAATCCATTATAGAATTATATATTTAAAAATAATAATTATTTATTAATTTATAATTAACAATTAATATTTTCTTTGCAATATAGAAATATTAATTGTTAATTATAAGTGGGGTTCGCAATGGTGGAGTAGTAAGATATCTAATGAAACCATAGCTGAATTGAGATCTCATTCAAAGAGGAAGGTATCAACATCTGGAGTTTCTTTTTGTATTTTATATAGATGATCCCATCTGCGAGGACCTTGATTAAGAATAGACAAAATTTCTTTTTTATTTTTGTTGATGCTTTTATTTTCAATAATGTTTTCATTTCTATTCAAATTGATTTGATTCCTCTACCAATGCACTCAACTCCATTAGCCGGAATAACTTCCATTAAGTCTCTGCATGTAGCCTTTTTTTATTCTCTCAATCGGAGCAGTGAAGGTATATAACTCAGCGGTAGAGTGTCACCTTAACCACATGGTGGAAGTATGTATCAGAGGGACGAGAGACATCTGATGAATGGTTTAAATGGAACGTATCAGGCATAAACTCATGTTCATCCTACTCATATGGTTTCTTGCAGCGTGGCCCACCTAAATTATGGATACGACTGATTTTTTGTCCCAATGCCTAACATTTACAGATAATTCCGATGGATGGAGTGAATTTGACAAAGAGAACATGGTGGGCCCATGTGAAACTCAATTAAAGAAAGTTATCCTGCTCTTATTTTAAAATTTTGGGATCACCACTCCAACATGAGTTATTGCATAATCTCGCGGGCTTAATATAAATTAACTCGGCTAGACTATAGAAGTCATTGTCCCCAAGTCACTTGGTGAAAGTCAGATTCATTGAATAATTGTAACCATTGATTCATGGATACTTGTCTATTGAAACAGAACCGTTGAATATTTTTCATTTTTAACCATCGACTAGATTTCCATTAGGAAGATGGTCCAATAAGGGTAATGCTAGGTTCAAGATACATCTAAAGTGGAATCAACAATTTTTAAATTATTATATTTCTTACATGCAAATTCTAAAAGCATGTGTATCATCTATATACTCTAAACTACCAGAAGCATTTTTCAATGACAAAGTTGGATGCGGGTTAGGGCTATTAATGGGCCTGGCCTGAGGTAGGTATTGGCCAGGATTTTGAACTGTTTTGGGCTGGGCGGCCGGGCCTATTCGAAATTCTAATTTTTTAAGACCAATGTAGGTTACCCATTGACGATCACAGTGCCTGTAACAGCGTCTCTATTGATTGGTGCTCTGTGGGCCCTACCATGGTATGTGTTTTATCCATGCCATCCATCCATTTCGCTAGATCATTTTATGGATGAGCCCAAAAATGATGCATGTCCAAATCTCAGATGGACCTACCATAAGAAGCAGTAGTGATTGAAGTCACAAAAGTTTTGAATAAAACTAATATTGGTGTTTTCCCTTCATCTAGGTTTGTGTGACCTTATCAACAAGTTGGATGGTAAATAAGCATTAGTGGGCTTTATAAATTTTTTAATGATGTGCGTTCAATTGTCGTTGTTTTCCTATGATGGTGTCCACCTGGGATTTGGATCAGCCTCATTTTTTGGCTCACGCCTTAAAATGATTTGAAAAAATGAATGGTTGGCGTGGATAAAATACATACATCATGGTGGGGCTTATGGAGCACCAATAATAGCAAGCTAGTTTAGTAGAAATTTTTAGAGGAGACAAAGTGAGAAAGGAAACCCGGAAGGGGGTGAGAAAAATAAAATCTGATTTTTTCGACAAATTAACTGAGTATGAAATTAGAATTCCCTCCATTTCCTATGCTTTAGGTGTTTACAAACGATAGAAAGAGTATTTCTTCCTACTCTTTCACTAAATCCAAAGAGGCCATTACGTTAGTTTGGTAAGCATCACTTAAGAGTAACTTATGTTCTAAAAACTACTTATATTCAATAAATTTTTTCTTTTAGCTCTTTAACATATTGCTTTTCTACTTCTCTCATGTTAGAGTGCTCTCTCTCACTTACCATGTCAAAGCAGGCTTTCTCTCACATTCCATATCAAAAGAGGCTCCACATGATGGACTGTCCACATCAAAGGTAGGCCCCACATGATGAATGACCCTATCTTAATGTGGGCCCACATAATAGATGGTCCACATCAAAGGTCGCCCCATAATAATAAATATCCCAAATCTAAAGCAAGCTAGTATGATGGACGAACTGACTTTAAAGATGAGGCCTACATGATGGACAGTCCACATCAAATGTGGGTTCCACATTATGGGCAGTGGACAGTGAAGTTAGGCACTACATGATAGATGGTCCATATCAAAGGTCGGCTCCTACTGAGAAATGGCCCACGTCTAAGGTGAGTCCCGCATGACGGGCAACCAACATTGAAGGTGGGACCCACATGATGGACAATCCACATCAAAGGTGGGCTCCACATGATGGGCAATTAATAATGGTGGGCCCTACATGATGGATGATCCACATCAAAGGTAAGTCCTAATGATGAGTGGCCCATATCCAAGTTGGGATCTGCATGATAGACGGCCAACATCAAAAGTGTGGCCTACATGATGAACTGTCCACATCAAAGGTAAGCTCTGCATAATAGGCGGTGGATATTAAAGGTAGGCCCCACATGATAAATAATAACATTGATGATGGGCTCCACATGATGAATGCCCAAAATCAAAGGTAAGCCCTAGTGCACATTAAAGGTTAGCCCCTAATAATAAGTGACTCACATCTAGGGTGGGCCCTGCATGATGGACAATCCATATCAAAGGTGAGGCCCACATAATGCTCAGTGGCCTGGACTGAGTCACTGAGCGGTTTTAAGACTCCAACAAGTTGCATTGGCCGGTGTGGCCACTGTGGTCAGCATCAAGGTTTTAGGACTCAGTGACTCAGACCAATTCGTTAGATCGCAAGTTGACTCATGACTCGGCTATTATTTTCAATTTTGACCGGCAATGTCCGACCGAATAGGGTCACACTGAGTCCGAATCAACTCGGAAGAATCGCATGGGACTTGTCTGACTCTTAAAACTGAACTTTTCCCAGTTGGAAACAAACCATAGCCTTTAAGCTTTGAAACTCCAAATGCAAGTATAAAAAATGAAAAATAGACCAAAAAATCACACCAGGTCACGCAAAACGCTCTTTCATTCATAACTAATTTACAACATTGATATCAGTTCACACTCTCACACTCATCTCAACCAACCACAAACTTCCCTCATTTGCCAGGGACGAAGTTGGTGGCATATGCCCATGCATTGTTGTTAACCGGATCTGCGAGGTGGTCCGCCAAGTTCTCTAGTGGGCCCTTGCCCGTCACAATGGCCTGAACGAAGAACCCAAACATGGAGAACATGGCCAGTCGTCCATTCTTTATCTCCTTCACCTTCAGCTCAGCAAAGGCCTCTGGGTCATCGGCCAGCCCAAGTGGGTCGAAGCTGCCACCTGGGTAGAGTGGGTCGGTTATTTCCCCGAGCGGCCCACCAGCAATGCGGTAGCCCTCAACAGCACCCATCAAGATAACTTGGGTGGCCCAGATTGCAAGAATGCTCTGTGCATGGACTAGGCTGGGGTTGCCCAAGTAGTCCAGCCCTCCCTCACTGAAGATCTGCGCACCGGCCTTGAACCACACCGCTTCGCCGAACTTGACCCCGTTGCGGGAGAGCAGCTCAGGGAAGACGCACCCGAGCGCGCCGAGCATGGCCCACCGGCAGTGGATGACCTCGAGCTCACGGTTCTTGGCGAAGGTCTCGGGGTCGGCGGAGAGGCCAGCAGTGTCCCACCCATAGTCGCCGGGGAATTCACCGGTCAGATAGGAAGGTGGCTCGCCGGAGAAAGGGCCCAGGTACTTGACTCGGTCTGGGCCATACCACGGGCTGCCGGAGGAGACGGGCTTGGGCTTGCCGGTCTTCCGCATGGTGATGCGGCCTTCTCCGAGGAGGTCAGAGGAGGAGGGAGAGAGCTTGAGGGCCTTCCCAGCCAATGTAGGAGAGGAGAGTGCCATTGTAGCCATGGTTGTTGCTAATCTAAGCTGGGGTGAAGAGAGCGTAGGAAATGGGCTTGATTTGGGTGGGAGGAGGAGAAGGTTTTTTGGTTGTTTAAATAGAAGAGAGAGAGGAAGGAAGAAGCCAACCGTCCTCATCTTGTGAAATCTATACATGTCTTCTAATTGGATAGATGGATTTTGAGGTTTTGTGCAGGGCCAACCACGTGGCACACTCTCAACCATGCACTACCACCTAAGATACTTAGTTTGTAGACGATGACTTATTGTGTGCATTGGACACAATTAATGACTGTTGTCACGGTCCATCCACTGGACACAGGGCACATATTTATCTCCATCCAAGCCGCACAAATTGGTCGGGTCTGCGTAGATTGAAAATGACACCGATTTATAATCCTAACCATCCAATGAGCGGGCTTCAAAACGATGGTTAAAAAGTCTTCCCCACGGTCTAAATTAAACAGACAAAAAATCAGATGGTTAAGATCTTCACTCCGGATGATTTATGGGCTATGCTCGATAGATGGTAGGTCCCAGAATTTGGACGGTTTGGATTTATGTACCTGTACGCAACGTGTGCACTGGAGCGACACCATACTCTAATCTTTGTTCCCTGATATCTTTTTCCATCAGCCGACTAGCTTCTATCTTTTACAGAGAAGTTCGATTGCATGGCTTGTGTTATTTCATATATCAACATCCAACGCTTCACTTTCAGATTCTGTTATCTCTTGATTTTATTTTCTTCAGATTTTTTTTAAAAAAATGAATCTTAAGATTTTCTATGTACAAGATACTTTTAACTTTCCTAAAATCTATACGGGGATGAGAGGACCACTCTTTAACATGAGAGACAGAGTGAAGCATGTTAGCCCTAGATGGGCCCAATTCACAATCTCAACCAATAACCCAATAGGAAAAGGACCCATAATGGGTAATGAGGAGCTCACCAACCACTTCAACGGTGAGATGATGTGGTAAGATTTGATTGGTGAAGCTACAGGCTGTCAAAGATGGGCAGAGTTTTTTTTTTTCTTTTCTTGAAGGCTTTTAAGCTCGTACTTAGATATGTACAAACCCTCATCAATCAAATCTGACATCATTTCACTAGGTGTAGGTGTTCCTCACTATTCAATCTAAGTCTCTGAGAAACTGTTTGGTGCATAGAATTACGGGATACGGAATTGCATTTGGTCCGTGCAAACCCATCCCAAGTTTGGAAACTATGAAAAGCATTGAATTATTCTTAGTATTATATTATTCAGATCCAAGGGAGAATCCACTACATCTATAAGCCCCACATAATGCTTGTGTTATATCCACGCAGTTCATCTATATATGCCATTTACATGTAACAATCAAGTTGCAAGCGTACAGGTTGTAAATTGTAGTCCATTGAATACAATTCCCAAGTCCACCAACGGTAGGCTTCACTTGGTACAAATGTGTTGACTTAAATAAGTAATTATTACTTTTTCACGGCGTTTGAAAATGTGAGAGTAATTTCACCTTGAAAATTGATACAAATGTGTTGACTTAAATATATGGACTCCACACTAATGTTTATGATATATCCGCACCGTCCATCTATTTTATTTGAATATTTTGGGGCATGAGCCGAAAAATGAGGCAGATCTAACACTCAAATGACCCACATGAAAGGAAATAGTAGTCTTATTTCGTCCATCGTTGAAAGTTATTTTCTTCACTAAGCTCACATTGAGATTTTTTCATCATCTAACCTGTTCATAGGGTCACACAAATATGGACAAGGGGAAAACACAAATATCAGCTTGATTCAAAACTTTTAAAAACTTTTAAGGGCCTTAAGAAGTTTTTCATGGTAAGTGTTTGATTCCCACTGTTTCTTGTGGGTGTGGTCTCTTGATCTTTGGATCTACCTCATTTTTTTTCTCGTGCCCTAAATTCAGCTGGCATAACAAATGAGTGGTATGGATAAGTAAGATATATCACAATGGGCCCCACATTGATTTTGTAAATTCCTCTATTTAAGTGTTAAAAAAATAAGTGGTCACATCAGTTGAGCCGAAAATCAAATAAGCTCGTGTATGCTAAGTATACAAATACCAAGACCTTAGACTCTCATGGGGTGTTTGGATTGTAAGTTGCTTAAGATAAGCTAGTTATGCCATGAATATATAGCTTGTCTTAATTTCTACTTATTAAGAAGATAATATTTGGCAAACAACATACTTATTAGCTTCTTTTCTCTTTCGTCTCTCATAATGCCTCTCTTCAATAACTTATAAAAAGTAGAAAAGCTTTTTAAAAAAATTAACTGAAATGATTAAAAACTTCAAAGTAAAAAAGTTACTTATAACCAATCATAAATCAAACTTAATTGAAATAAGTCACTTAGGAAAGTAACTTATTTGGTGATATCCAAACATGCCCTTAACATAATACTAATACCATATATATAGACGCTACTTTCTATGCTCACATACAGTAAGACACAAAAAGCAGTGGACTCTGTATACTTAACCTCTACCATGGTATAAATTAAAGACTTTGAAAAGTCCAAAATAACAGGACTTCCAATATCCCCCCTGAAATTGGACATTTCAAAATTCATTATGCTCAATGTCTTCACCTGATAGAATATTAAAATATTATTAGTGATTTCAAAAACTTATCCGACTCTTCCTCTTTATATTTATAAAACAAAAACTCTACTTGACTTATATCAATTGCTATAGTTGCTATGGCTGTTTATATTAATGTGTAAACCATATTTGACAATCTCATATGGACTAATGTGCCATATATATTCAGCGACCTTGTCATTTGTGTCAAACCACATGACATGGCAAAATTTGGATTTTACCTGCTTTATCTTAACCTTTGGCTTTTGTAATAAGTGTTGCCTTGATTTCTTTTGTATCAGAGAATATTTTTACTTTGTCACCTTTATCAATGGATCCCAATGAAATTTCTCTAACTTCAATTTTTGATATCTCAGGTCATTCTTTATGACAATCATATAAAAATCAATTCATACTTAGAAAGTTCTTCAAGTAGAATGTTTCTTTTCTTATCATTCTCTTTAATTATAAAATTCTCTACAATAGACCTATTGTTATTTTTCGTTCTTTTCCTCAAATTTTATATAATTGAAACTCAAGATATCAAGAAGTACAAATTTTAACTCAACTAAATACACCTTTGATATTTCAAGATCTTTAAATGCACTTTTAATGTCTTTAATATGTTCTTCAAATGACTTTTTCTATTCTTCAAAATTCTCAGTTTTCCTATCTTTAAAAAGGAAGTAAGAATTTTTAACATAAACATCAAACATCACGCTCTTTGATAGACACAAAAACACCCCCCATATTTCCTACTTTCTTATTTTCTACAACACTAGAAATGAAACAAGATCCTGTTAGACAGGCTCTCATTCCTTGTATAGTCCTTTCCATGTATAGCTTATATACCTTGTATAGTTCGTAGAGGATTTTGGTTTTATTATTTTTCCTTATATACATGACTGTAATTTCTATATATTCAACCCTTTTGGGTTGTCTCAAATACACAGAAAAGAAGAAGGAGAATCATTCTCTTCAAACCTCCATTGCTCTTGGTTTGTTTACATGGTATCAGAGCCAAGTTGATCCGAAACTGCTCCTGCATCAACCGGTCACCATTCCTGCTGCGTCCGACCGTCCCTACGTCGTCCGGCCACCCCTACTGCGTCGTCCGACCACCCTTGCATCATCTGGCCGCACCTCCTGCGTCGTCCGACCGATCCTACGACGTCCGGTGCCTCTTCTGCTTCAGATCCGCTCGTCCCTGCTTCAGATCTGCTCGTCCGGCGCCCCTCTGCTTCAGATCTGCTCATCCCTGCTCCAGATCTGCTTCAGATCCGCTCGTCCCTGCTTCAGATCTGCTCGTCCGACGCCCCTCTGCTTCAGATCTGCTCGTCCGGCGCCCCTCTACTTCAGATCTACTCATCCTTGCTCGTCCCTGCTCCAGATCTGCTGTTCCAGATCTATTGTTGCTCCAGATCTGCTCGTCCCTGCTCGTCTAAACCAGATCTGCACTGTTGTTGTTCTTTATTTTTTCCATCTTGTTCCAGATCTGCCTGTCCGCACCTTATTTTCTCGTCCGAACCGATTCTTGTTCTTGTTGCTCAGATCCGATCTTGTTCTGCTATCTCTTTATTCTTTGTTGCTCCAGATCTGCTCTTCATTCTTTGTTCTTTGTTATTACACCAAATCCGGAAACTAAAATTGCTTGGGTATATCCTGCTGTACGGTACACCTAACGCCTTCTGTTGCATCTCTGTGAGTACTTTATATTACTTCAGATCAATGGACAAGAACTCATCACGTACAGAGGCCCCACGTTGTAGTTTTGATGGTACCAACTATTCTCTATGGGACATCCATTTTCAGAACTTCCTCAAGGGTCGGGGTTTGTGGGGACTCATTGATGGATCTACTCCAATCCCCACTTCCACAGATACTGACAAATTAGCTGACTGGGACATGAACAATGGACGGATTATTACCTGGATCCTCGATTCGGTCGATCGGTCCATTGCTATTGGCCTCACCCCTCATCGCCTTCTGCTAAGGCAATGTGGGAGCATCTCCAGACAATTTATCAACGAGTAATGCGGCCGGTTATATCGCATTTGAACAGGATCTCGTTAACCTTATTCAGGGTGATGATAGTATATAATCATTTTACTCCAAAATTGTCACTATTTGGACAGAAATGGCTATGATGGATCCAACCTTTCCTCATGATTTTAAGATATTCCAATCTATGCGTGAGAATGCGCAAGTACGACAATTCCTTATGAAGCTGCGTCCAGAGTTTGAGCATTGTCGGGCTGCCCTCTTGAACCGTAGCCCTCTTCCTTCATTGAATTCAGTTATTAATGATTTATTGGCTGAGGAACAACGACTGAAAGTTCTCTCTCTTCCTTCCTCAACTCCGGGATCATCTGATATGGTGTTTGCTGTGTCTACCACTACACCAACACGTGGTTCCACTCCTTTAACTTGTCGCGGCTGCAACAAGGTGGGTCATGTTGTCACTCAATGCAAAGAATGGTGCGCGTATTGTCGACGGACTGGTCATGGTATTCAGGACTGCCGTACACGTGCCTATGCTTCTTCTTTCGGCCGTGGACGTGGTGGTCGTGGTCGTGGCCATGGCCGTGGTCGTGCTCTTGCTGCTACTACTGCGACTATTTCTTCCGAGCCTTCTGTTAGTGATTCTTCATCGACAGTTTCTGCTGAAGGTTTTTCATCTCCGTTGACTCCTGCGATGCTCCAACAAATCGTTCAGGCCCTTTCTGCAGCCGGTATGTCAGGTATATCTCCATCTTCTACATGGTTCTTCGATTCGGGTGCTTCCAATCATATGACCGGTGCTGTATCCCATCTTCGTGACATTCGTCCCTACACCGGCAATCAGGTTATTTCCACTGCGGATGGTACTAGACTACCTATTCAGTCTGTTGGATCATTGACTTTCTCTCCTTCTACTCATCGCCAGTTCACCCTTCGTGATGTGTTTCATGTCCCTAACCTTTCTTCCAATTTAATTTCCGTTGGTCAACTCACATCCAATAACTGCTTGGTCATATTTCTTCCCAACTGTTGTTTTGTGCAGGATCTGGCAACGGGGAAGGTACTTGGGAAGGGTAGGCGGCATGGTCGTCTATACGTCTTGGACTTTGATCCATCTGTCACTCGGCTCGTTGTTTCTTTTCTCCATCTTCATCGAGATATTACTTGACAAATAAATTGTGGAAACTCGTGGCACTTTCGCTGGGCCATCCACATTCGATCAGTTACTTGATTGATTTCTTCTGGCATGTTAGGGAATATTTCTCTTAATAAAAATGATTTGGATTATTCTTGTTCTTCATGTTGTCTTTCAAAAAGTAAATGTATTCCATTTTCTCTGAGTACTACAAAATCATCTTCTATGTTTGAACTTGTGCATACGGATGTCTAGGGTCCATCACCAATTATGTCTCTCTCTGGATTACGATATTATGTTATATTCATTGATGATTTCACACGTTACACTTGGATTTACTTTCTGCAATCAAAGTCACAGGTTTTTGAAAAATTCAAATTATTTCACTCTATAGTGGAAACTCAATTTCGGGTTCCTGTTCAAACTCTCCGCTCTGACTCAGGGGGGGAATATATCTCAACTGAATTCCGTACATTTCTTCAAGGTCATGGGATTATTCATCAGACCACATGTTCTGATACTCCACAATAGAACGGGGTGGCAGAACGGAAAAATCGTCATATTGTTGAAACTGCCAACACCCTGATGACAGCTATGAGTGTTCCTCGTTCTTTCTGGGCAGAAGTAATGTTACATTCAGTCTACTTGATCAACCGGATGCCAACCAAAGTTCTGAACAGTAAATCTCCGTACTGTGCTCTCACTGGCTTACCTCCTGTATATTCTACATGTCGTGTTTTTGGTTGTATCTGTTATGTTCACCTGGCTTCACGTGAACGTAACAAACTATCTCCAAAATCGGTCAAATGTATATACTTGGGATATGGGGAAACTCAGAAAGGTTTTCGATGTTATGATCCTGTTTCTCGTCGTGTTCGGGTTTCACGAAATGTTGTTTTTCTTGAACACATTGCCTTCCATTCATCTCTTCCTCCTCCGCCAACTCCATACTCTCCTGGTCTAACCACCTTTCCTGAAATTCCGTTTGCCTCAAGTACTCCTCGTCCGTTGCAGGTTTACTCACGTAGACCACGTATAGATCCATCACCTATTACTCAACCCGAATCTACTGTACCTGTTGCAGATCCCGAACCTACCTCGATACGTCGTTCCGCTCGTGAACATCGAGCGCCTGATCGCTTGATATGCTCTATGTCTGCCATGAATGCTACTCTATATTGTTTACATTGTTCCTACTTCATACTCTCAGGCAGTCACTCATGATTGTTGGAAGAAGGCTATGGCAGAAGAACTTGCGGCATTGGATGAAAATCATACGTGGGACATTGTCACTCGACCTGCTGACCAACAGCTAATTGGTAGCAAATGGGTTTATTCTGTCAAGCTCAAGTCTGATGGATCGTTGGATCGATACAAGGCTCGACTTGTTGCTCAAGGATACAAACAGGAATACGGAATTGATTATGATGAGACTTTCGCTCCTGTGGCCAAGATGAAAACTGTTCGTGCTTCTAGCTATATCTTATATTCGCTCATGGCCACTCGCTCAGATGGATGTGAAAAATGCCTTTCTGCATGGAGATCTTCAAGAAACCGTATATTTGAAACCTCCTCCTGGCTCTTTAATTCCTGACAATAAGGTATGTCGGCTAAAGAAAGCCCTATACGGCCTCAAACAGGCACCTCGGGCATGGTTCCAACGCTTTCATACTGTCGTTACTGATGCTGGCTTTACTCAAAGTAGTCATGATCCATCGTTATTTTTGCGCACCACTGCTCGAGGAATTGTCATTGTTCTTGTCTATGTTGATGACCTCCTTCTGACTGGTAGCGATGCTACTGGTATCTCGGCTTTAAAGGAAGTTCTGCAATCCTCCTTCAAGATGAAAGACCTCGGCCATCTCACATACTTTCTTGGGCTTGAAATTTCACGTTCTAAGCGAGGGATCCTGGTCAGCCAGCGTAAATATACCAAGGATCTTCTTGCTTTGGCATCATTGACGGATCAGAAGACAGTTCAGACTCCCTTAGAACTTAACGTTCAATATGGTCGTGACGATGGTGATCTCCTTGCACAGCCCGACTTATACCGTCGTTTGGTTGGGAGTCTGGTTTACTTAACTATGACTCGCCCTGATATTGCTTACGCTGTCCAAGTCGTCAGTCAGTTTGTTTCTGCACCTCGGACTCTTCATATGACTGCCGTGTTGCGCATCCTAAGGTACCTTCGTGGAACTCTTGATCGATCCCTGTTCTTCTCCTCCACGGCAACTCTGGACCTTCGTGCTTATTCGAATACGGATTGGGCGGATGCTCTCTCACACGACGATCTACCACTGGCTACTGTGTTTTTCTCGGCACTTCTCTCGTCTCTTGGAAGTGTAAGAAACAGGCCACTGTTTCCAAATCAAGCACCGAAGCTGAGTATCGGGCGATGTCCGCTGCGTGTAGTGAGATTGTCTGGTTACGTGGACTTCTTTCCGACTTGGGCGTTCCTCTACAAAATCCTACTCCACTCCATGTTGATAATCTAAGTGCTATTCAGATTGCCTCTAACCCGTTTTTCATGAACGGACGAAGCATATTGAAGTTGATTTGTCATTTTATCCGCGAGAAATTTCAGTCTGGGCTCATTTCTCTTCCACATGTTGCATCCCATGATCAAATTGCAGACATTCTCACCAAGTCCCTCACTTCTGCTCGTCACTCATTTCTAGTTGGCAAACTATTACTTGTCGATGACCAGCATTAGTTTGAGGGGGGATGTTAGACAGAGCTCTCATTCCTTGTATAGTCCTTTCCATGTATAGCTTATATACCTTGTATAGTTCGTAGAGGATTTTGGTTTTATTATTTTTCCTTATATACATGACTGTAATTTCTATATATTCAACCCTTTTGGGTTGTCTCAAATACACAGAAAAGAAGAAGGAGAATCATTCTCTTCAAACCTCCATTGCTCTTGGTTTGTTTACAGATCCTTCACTTTTTATATGGCTCATGTAGACACTCCACCTGAAAACAATATTAAACATATTCTCCAACTTCAATTAAGCTTCAATAAAATGTATCTATATGGCTTGATACATGTTAGACGACTATATAAGTCAGGCAAAATTGTTGGACGTAGGCCAGTGGGGCCCACTGGTGAGCAATCACTAGTGGGTGGGTCTCACAAGTTTAGGCTTCT
Source organism: Magnolia changhungtana (assembly GCA_030180095.1). Taxonomy (NCBI): domain Eukaryota; kingdom Viridiplantae; phylum Streptophyta; class Magnoliopsida; order Magnoliales; family Magnoliaceae; genus Magnolia; species Magnolia changhungtana. The sequence goes on along the minus strand of JASAUF010000411.1, from coordinate 10,116,549 downwards.
TTCGGCCTTTTTCATTTTCTGTTATATTTCAAATTTAACTTTGAATTTGATTTATGATAGGAGATAGGGATAAAACCGGATGATATGATCTCATCCTATCTCATCCGATCTCTCATTCCTTTCCTATATAAAATATTAGACTCTCTCTCCCGTAAGAAATCATAAGTAATACCGAGAGTATACGAAAAGAGATATAGTGTGCACAGTAGTCTGTCCATTTGGTTTGTCCTTGGGACGATCTTATCCATAAATCGCAATCCGAGACCACTATATACCGTAGGATCAGAGGTGTGAATAGATCTGTCTGCTCCAGTAGTAGATAGGTGGGCCGTTGGAGCATTAATCTTCTGCTTTGTGAGAGTTCCAAAACTCGTGTAGACCGTCAGATTTTTGGGGGGCTCACCTTCTGCGCTTCCCTTCAAAAATTTATCTCTGGTAGGTACCAAGAATAGTCGATGGACCAAATCAAAGGATCAAAAGACCAACCGATCCGATGCCGACCAAATCACCATGATCCTTCAAGAACTTAAAATGCAAGTCATTTAATTAATAAATCCACCTCTGACTGGCCCAAAAAGCCTTAAACCCCCAGACGGGCTAGTTAGAAAGGATCATCGGTGTAACCTAGAGGTGATCAGTGGAGCAGATTGGCGGGCTCGCGACCCATTTAATTCAGAAATCAATCGATCATCATAAGTGTGCAAGAGCTACAGATCAATCAAATAACATCTACGAGGCAACCATGGTACCATAATCTACAAAAGTCAAGCCGAAAGGATCCTCAGTACCTCCCAAAGACAACAACGGGATCCTATTGGCTAACACCATACTAAGCAAACAGTAGCGTAAGGCCAAGCAACTCGGCCCCATAAACATACAAGACTCCATACACATTCACGGTTGTGTAAAAAAGGCCAACTCCATGATAGGCTCTTGAAGGGCTGGTTGAATAAAGGTACCAATTGTAGCATAGAGAAGATGCACCAAAGAGAGCTTAAGATACAGAAATCAAACCCCTGAGCCTACAATTGGCCCATAAAAGGTTGGTCGAATGCCTAGTTAACGACCACAACAATGAGCCATTTGAAAAGTCTATGACTAAGAGTTGAGAGGGTTAAAGGGCTCAGGAAGTTGCTCGAGGCATGCTGGGTACAAGTCAAGGCAAGCTGATGTTGGCGTGTTCCCACCAAATTATAGAAAAGACTTAGTTGTTCCGTCACTCTACCCAACCAGAAAGTGTCATAAAATCTCATTAAGTAATGCACATCATGTAGATGGAAAGAGTGTCTGACCCCTTCCTTTTTTGTAACATACCCTTACCCAAAATTTGAAGTGCAATTCAACCACAAGAGTCACATGAGAATGAAAAACTAATGATCTCTTAGTTCACAAATTACTCTACAATTTCTAATCAAGTATAGATTTTGAAATTTCATTTGGCTAGTGATGACTTCAGTGTAGATGCACTCAATACCTAAGTCGCCCAATGCTTCATTTACTCATCCATCAGTAAAGCCAAAGAAAGTGCACGTGCATCCCACAGCATTCACATTGCTCACCAAACAAACTTTTCCTCTGCTATAGTTAAAATAAGAATAACTTATCACCATGTATCTAAATGGGGTAAAACGCTTGGACAAGTACAATAAAATTCTTGTTACGGGTAATTGAAGTGAACTTCTTCCATGATAATGCTGTATGATTTAACAAACCTTCATTGTAGGTGTTTCAGGTATATAACACAAATTGTATACCTATCACATACAACTCAACCCAATCGAGAGAAAAAGAGAGAGATTTTCACTTTCAAACTCATTCTCATGAGAGATTTCTTCCACACCAAATTGCGTAGGCCCACTAATGTTTTGCTGACATCTGAGCTGACCATCAAATGTGTCTCATCAAGTCAGGTTCAAGGCCAAAAAATCAGGTCAATGTGTGATTTAGGTGCCAGCAGTGGGAAGGAAGGATGCTCATCCTTAATTCTGTTTGGGGTCCACACGGAATTTCAACCGCCCATTCTCTTGATGAAGGGAACAGAAAAAATAAGGCCATTTTTCAGGTGAGCACAGGTGAAAATATAGGGGGTGTACACCAAGTCGAGCTGGCCTCGGCTGGGCCACTAGCTGACCCCAGCTCAAACTCGGCTCAGCTCGGTCTTCAAGCCTGACTGGCCAGTTCAAGCCGAGTTTGAGCCAAATTTGAGCCTCTGCAGCATTTTCACAAACAAACACTGTGCACTTTCAATTTCTAATTGTGTGTAAAACAGCAGCAAATGTTTAAAACTATTTTCATCAGACACCTTCTAGGCAACATCAAAATTAAGAAAAAATGATATTTGTTTCATATACATACCTTCCTTGTTACTAGCTGACACTTCGTTGAGTCATTTCATCAAACACTTGGTGAGCAAATATCAAAGCAACCGAATCACCAAACTACTTCGATTCGAGTTAGGGTTTTGATCTGAGCCGAGTCGAGCTCGGGCAAGCTTGAACTTGGTTCAAAATTTTTTCAAGCTCAAAAAAATCAGCTCGACTCAGCTAGAACTCAGCTTCGAACCGAGTCGAACGAGTTAACCGAGCTAACTCAGTTCGCCACAAGTCATGAATTTGACTGATTTTAATCCCTGGCCTTATACGGTGTGAAGCATTTGATGGTTCGAGTTGACGCGAACAACACATTATGATGGCCCGCCCCATTTAGCCAATTTAGATAAAACTGTTTGTGTTTTCCCTTCGTCCAAGTCTTCGTGACCTGATCAAATGGTTGGATTGCAAAAAAACATTACAGTGGGCCTCAGGTATTTTTTAATGGTGGGCGTTCAATCATCACTTTTTTCCTATGATGTGGTCTACTTTAGATTTATATCAGCCTCGTTTTTTTGGCTAATGCCCTGAAATGACGATCCAAAATGGATGGACAGTGTGGATAAAACGCATACATCATGGTGGGGCCACGGAGCACCGTCCAGTAGCTACCAGTGTCAGCAGGCAATCCGCGTCCAACATGAAAGTGGAGCGGATATTGGGTGTAACCGGGGTAACACCGTATTCGATGTTTCCCTGGGACGCGGATTGCGTACTACCCCCGCCCGTCCCTGCTCCGAACGGGCAGTTCTGTGGGCGGGCCCACCGTGATTTATCTGTACATCTAAGCCGTCTATTTCTTTTCTCAAATTATTTTAAGGCATGAACACAAAAATGAGACAGATCCAACGATCAACGGGACCACACTACAGATGACTCTTATTTGGTGTGGTCACGGTGGCCCCGCCCACAAAACTGCCCGTTCGGAGCTAGGGACGGGCGGGTGTAGTACGCAATCTGCTTCCGTTTCCCTGACCATGGGGCCCACCCGAGGATAGTGTCCAGTGGACATAGGACCAACACATACTGTAGTCACCCGACTCTATGGGGTCCACCATGATGTATGCATTTTATCCATGCCGTCCATCCATTTTTTAAGCTCATTTTAGGGCGTGTTCCCAAAAATGAGGTAGATCCAAAGGTCAAATGGACCACATCAAATGAAAGAGTGAGAATAGTGACATCTACTGTAAAAACCTTGCTAGTGCCCACCATCACGTTTATTTGCCATCCAACCTACTGAGACGACCTGGATGCGGGAAAACCACAAATACTGCCTCGATCCAAAACTTTTGTGGGCTGAGAATGTTTCCTGCGGTGTTGTCCACTGAGCTTTGTATCCGCCTCATTTTTTCGAATAAGAACCTGAAATGAGCTAACAAAACGGATGGACGGCGTGGCTAAAACAAATACAACACAGTGGACCCCACAGAGTCGGATCGCCAGGGAAATCCCAGATGACCGGGTCTGCAGTCCATCCTCGTCCACTCGCATGACAGTATGATTCTGAACTGTTCACATATTGTGCGGTGCGGATTGGCATAGCCCGGAAATTGCTCTAATTTGACCATCCTGTCCATCCACTCCGACGACCAGCGCGGTTGAACGTGGATAGTCGCATTTCCATAACAACCGTCCATTTATAGGTCATCAGTTGGATGATTAAGATCTGAATGGTCCGGGCAATTGTTAGGTAAGACAACGGTGGACTGATTGATCGAATAAACCATACACGTGGCCTGTTTAGATTGATAGGAAATATCAACCAACATTCCACGGCAACAACAACAAAAACAACATTCTGGCCTCTGGGAATCAGGTCCATCCATCTGGTGGGTCCTACTGGATGAACTCAAAAACCACGCAGCTTCTCCATCCAAGCCATTTGGCTGCTGCTCTTGAAATGGATGGTTGAAACGAAAATAGCTTTTCGTGGACATCCTGTAGACAAAATTCGGGTAGACTGATGCCTAGGATCATACCACGTGTGTAAGTATTAAACTGCTGGCCATCCATGGTTCTAGCCACTGGATGGATGGTCACGACACCTTCATCCCACCGCCAGGTGTACTTTAGAAGGTAGCCTGTGTATGAGTTTCGGTATACATTATTCCATTGCGTCATTTCTCATACTAGTGGTTGTAAATGAAATATACAAGTGTCCCCTGACAAAGCATCCAGTGTGATGAATGGTAGAGGGAGTGCCACGTAGCGGGTCTAGATCAAATTTTACAAAGCCATCAACCAATGGAAACGGAGATACAGATACCCATAGATAAGGACTCAACCCATCTCCGCTCTTCCCACTCCTATTTAAAAGTCTCCCAAGACAACCTCTTACAAACCGCAAGTTCAACTAACCCCATTTCCTACACTCTCTTCACCCCAGCGTAGATTAGCAGCAACCATGGCTACAATGGCCCTCTCATCTCCTACATTGGCTGGGAAAGCCCTCAAGCTCTCTCCCTCCTCCTCCAACCTCCTCGGAGAAGGCCGCATCACAATGCGGAAGACCGGCAAGCCCAAGCCCGTCTCCTCCGGCAGCCCATGGTACGGCCCAGACCGAGTCAAGTACCTGGGCCCTTTCTCCGGCGAGCCGCCTTCCTATCTGACAGGTGAATTCCCTGGCGACTACGGGTGGGACACCGCCGGCCTCTCCGCCGACCCTGAGACCTTCGCCAAGAACCGCGAGCTCGAGGTCATCCACTGCCGGTGGGCCATGCTCGGCGCACTCGGATGCGTCTTCCCTGAGCTGCTCTCCCGCAACGGAGTCAAGTTCGGCGAAGCTGTGTGGTTCAAGGCCGGCGCGCAGATCTTCAGTGAAGGTGGGTTGGACTACTTAGGCAATCCCAGCCTGGTCCATGCACAGAGCATTCTTGCAATCTGGGCCACCCAAGTTATCTTGATGGGTGCTGTTGAGGGCTACCGCATTGCTGGTGGGCCGCTCGGGGAAATAACCGACCCACTCTACCCAGGTGGTAGCTTCGACCCACTTGGGCTGGCCGATGATCCAGAGGCCTTTGCTGAGCTGAAGGTGAAGGAGATAAAGAATGGAAGGCTGGCCATGTTCTCCATGTTTGGATTCTTCGTTCAGGCGATCGTGACCGGTAAGGGCCCACTAGAGAACTTGGCGGACCACCTTGCTGATCCAGTTAACAACAATGCCTGGGCCTATGCAACCAACTTCGTGCCAGGCAAATGAGTGAGATGTTCATGGATGGACAGGATGGATTCCCATTCTTGCTGTGATTGAGAATTATTTTTGTTGGGGTGGAATGGATTGTGATTTATGTAAATTATGATTGAATAGGATGGAGATTTCAGCTTTCATGTGTGGGTGTTTGTTATTTGTTTTTTATACCTGGATCTTCTACTGTGATCAGCTTATCTTTTTAGTTTCTTTCTAGTGTGAATTCAGTGATGAAAATAATACCATTTAGGAGCTCACCCGTCCAATCTGCGCAGTGGGGTCCATCAGATTAACGGCCTAGATTAGCGAACCCATGGGCCGCATGGGCCGCACATCTGCAAACACATGTTTTGAGCAAACCTTAATCCAAGGATGTGTGTAGTATCATTGGAACGATTACTTACAATTGGTTCACGGTTCGATGATCCCACCGTTGATCTGGTAGGTCCAGCCTTGGGTGGACCATGGTCCTAAAATTACCCGGACAGAAGATCTTAACCGTCCAATATTAGGTCTCTTTTTCATTGAATGTGAATTGTTGATGCAATTATTGTCAACCATCTATTTCTATAATCCAGATGGAATGGTTAGCACTGCAAATTGGAATATTGAGGACCCATGGTGGGGCCCATCAGATCAACAGTCTGGATCACCAAATCATAGGCCCCAATATAGGACATGGTTTTACATGTCTTGCAAGTTCTCTTTCACCAAATCATAGGCCCCAATATAGGACATGGGTTTTACATGTCTTGCAAGTTCTCTTTACTCGCTATCGGGCGAAAAAATAGAGGCATCTAAGTGGAGTCTCGCTTCTCTCAAAATCTGCACCACACACTTGATATACTAGGTAAGCAATTGAGACTGTTGATCTGATGGGCAACAGATGTATAGCAGGTCGAAAACAATTTCACGGCAAAGATAGGTCCCAATCAAAGGCAGAAACAATCTAGAACGTCAAAACCTTAAATCAATTGTATCTTACAAATTGAAATGAGTTTTTCCATATTACATCAGATTGATGGTCAAAAGTTTAGTTTAGTCTCGGTCTTACTATAATAATCCTTTGAGTTGTACAAGTCATGTACAAAGTTAGTTAATAGGGCTTAGAAAAGTTAAGAAAAGTAACGAGAACAACCTGGTTGTTTTTAGGGTGTTGCAGTTGGAGTCTTAAATTTAAAAGTCTCTCTTAGCTTTAAGTTTCTTATTTAAAGATTTATAATTTTTTTTTTTTAATCAAGCAAATTATTTTAAATTTATTAGAAATTATTTCTACTTTGATTCGATAAAGCTCTGTGTGAGATCCGAAGAAGTCCACGAATTCAGAATATTTACACCTAAGAAAGATTGTGATCAACTTTATTGATGTTGTTTTCAGCCCACTCTCATAACAACCCTTGGACCTACACAGAAAGAAGGAAAAAGGTGACCCTGGCTTTACCAAGGGACTTTCTAATGCTTAAGTCAGAACCTGGGTCTTTTTGTAAAGGTTTTAGGGCGAGAGTTTTTGCATACCTTTTACCATGAAAGTCTTTTGTATTTATACTGGTGTCGTGCCCCGTAGGGCTTCCATAATTAGAGTTGATCTCAATCTCTTAGGATCCGTAATCCCTGATACTCCTGGATTTTCAAAAATTTTGTAACCTTATCTCCTGAAAATCATGAGTGGAGATCTAGAGTTTTATTAGATAACTTCCGGATATAGAGCGATATAACTTGGCCGACTCTTTCTCTTTAGCAGGGTTGTGCTGAGATAGGTTTTATAGCTAATCTCCGCCCACTCTATTGGCCGACCCAATTTATAGGTCGAACTAAAGGTCGGGCAATTTTTAGGCCGACTGATCTTAGGTCGGTTTGGGCTTTCCTTTGTGAGGCCTTTGATTGAGCCTTGAGGTGCACTTCCTATCTTAGAGGTTTCACTTTCTGGCTCAGGACATTCAGGCTATAGTCGAGCTAGTTGCTTCACGATCCGAGCTACGTCTCTCCATTCAGTGTTTGGGGGCTTCAGGCTTTAATCAGACTCAGCGCCCACCAAGTCCGAGTCATTGCTTCATTGACTCTTCTAACCCTCAAGCCGACTCAAGGACTTGTCATATTTTTCCCCCAACAGTAAGCCCCCTACTCTACGTATCGCCTTAAGGCGGTCGAGGAATATTTCGAAACTGAGTCGAGTTGTATCGGGGTCAAGTACATGATGAAGCATTTATTAATTATAAGGCGGTTCGCATGACTTCCGAGACATGTCGCTTGACCACGCGTCGGTTCATTTTCTAAGGCCACACGAGCGGATTAGCCATCGCTTCGGCACTGGGACGTATGAGGATCAGACACGTGGCAGAGTATTCGGTGGCAACGTGCGGGGTGCTGCCACGTGTAAAGTTGGGGCGCCCGAGGAGATGTCGTTTTGGCTCCTCATTAAATGTTGGAGCCACGTGGCGATCCTATAAAAAGGGTCGCCCTAGGCACGCTTTCTTAATTTCGCGTTTCTTTGCGATTCTTCTTCATCTCCTCGCTCCCTCTTTCGGACCTTCCAGCGTAGTGCTCCTATGCTCCGCCTGTTTCTGGCACTTTCGAACTTCTCCTAGTGAGCTCCTTCTTCCTCCCTTTCTTTTCTTTTATCAATGTCAGGCCCTGCAAGCCCTAGGGAGAGAGAATACAGCGGCGAGGGTGAAGCGAGCGGCTTTTGGGCGGCTTCGGAATCACCCTCGCTATTGACAGAAGTTGCTGGAGAGGTCGACATTCTATTCTGTCGTTCATAAAGGGTGATGAACCCTCCGGCAGAGAGGCCAGTGGCATCAATGGAGGCATTGGATTCACCTCCTAAGCGTATGACCGTCGAAGGTTCCTCCAGTCGTTCTGATCCTGGGGAAGGCGGTAAGGAGGAAGTTGAGACTGAAGAACGGGTTAAAGGGCCCATGTCTTCGGTGATGATAGCTGAGGAGCTGTTAAAAATCCGGTTCGAATATCACATCCCGGACTCGGTTATTTTGGCTCTCCCTCGGCCAGAAGAGCTACACGACCAACCTCCCCCCAGGGCAGTTACGATTTTTCATGTTGCGTTGTAATGAGATTTCCGATTGCCGCTTCAGAAGACTGCTCGGGATTTGTTGGGCAATCTTAGTGTTGCTCCGGGACAAGTGCCGAACGGGTGGAGAGACTTGTTAAGTTGCACGGTGCTCTGGGCCAAGATGCAGCAACCCGAGCTAAGTGTGAATGAGTTTTTTCACTTGTACCAAGTGCAGGCGCACACTCAGCACCCTAATTGGTTCTTTTTCTGCTCTTGGCGGAATACCGGCGGACCTTTAATAACCGACCCTCCTTCATCGAACAAGCACTGGAGGGATAGGTGGTTTTGGGCCCTCGGTAGATGGGAGTCGACCGAAACAGGGCCTATCCGCCCTTTCGTCCCTCGAGCTTTTTGCACAGCAGGTAGAGTTGATGTGATTTATTACTTTTTACTTAGTCGCGTTTATGATGATTTACTGACGCAACTTCTCTCTTTTAGTAATACCGAGGCATCCTCCAAAACTTGACTCAGGCTCGCTGACTCGGATTCAGAATTTTCGAGCCTTGAGCCCAGAAAGGAGATCTTGTAAGAGGCTTCTTCAGCCGGAGCTTCTTTTCGAGTGGGACTTCAACTCTGCTGTGACCGGTGAGAGACTGAGTTCTCTTTTCAATTTTTTTTTTTATACTGATGCTTATTTTTCGAACGCAGACATGTCTGAGGCTCAGCCCACTCTTCGTCCCCCATCTCAGGTTCGACCCCCACCCCGATCCGGCTCCCGGGCCTCGAAGAGGCATAAGATGATGTGGTCCATGTTAGATTTGGATTAGCCTTGTTTTTTTACTAATGCCCTAAAATGATAATCCAAGATGGATGTACAGTGTGGATAAAATGCATACATCATGGTGGGTCTACAGGGCACCGTCCAGTAGCAACCAGTGTCAGCAGGCTATCCGTGTGGAGCGGATTAGAAATCAGATTGCGTATTGAGTTACTCAGTACACTCTTACCGTACTCAGTAAACTCAGTTAGGCCCACCTTATATGTATGTGGTCTATCCACGCCATCCATCCATGTTTTCATCTAATTTAAGGGGTTGAACCTAAACTTGAAGCATATCCAAAGATCAAGCGGATACCACAGAAATAGTGGGGATAATGATTTCCACCGTTGAAACCCTTTTAGGCCCGACAATGATGTTTACTTGTCATCCAACCTGTTTAAGATCATACCGACATGGATGAATGGAAAACACAAATACAAGCTTGATCCAAAACTTTTGTGAGCCCCAAGAAAATTTCAACGGTAGAAGTTCCATTCAACTGTTTCCCGTGGTGTGGTCCATTTGAACATTTTATATACTTCGATTTTGAGCTCAAGCCCTAAAATTATCGAAAAATGCATGGACGAAGGGGATAAAATACATTAATCATGGTGGACCTCAGATAGTTTACTCAGTATACGTGGTGAGTAAATGGTGTACCACACACCAGCTATAAGTGTAACCGGAAGCCGATTGGCTGGTGTACCACACACGCATATATAGCTGTTGTAGGTACGTGTCGGGCGAAGACGAGCACTGACGCTCCTCGAGCTCCGAGTTGTACAAACGGTTCAAAGGAGATCAAAGTTGCATGGCCCCACATTGATGTATTTATTATACCGACACCGTTCATCTATTTTTAGATATCATTTTAGAGCATTATCCAAAAAATGAATCATATCCAAAGATCATCTCAACCACACCATAAATAGCAGTGGAGATAATGATTTTCACCGTTAAAAAATTCTTAGGGCCCAACATAATGTTTAGTTTCCATCCAAATTGTTCGTAAGGTCACAAAGACTTAAATTAAGAGGAAAAAAAATTTTCATATTGATCCAAAACTTTTGTGACCCCAAAAAGGGTTTCAATGGTTGACGTTCAATCCTCCACTGCTTTTTACAGTGTGTCAACTTGATACTTAGATCTGTCTTATTTTTTTGTCTCAAGCTTTAAGACGAGCTCACCAAATGTGAACGGTTTGGATATAACACATACCTGATGAATGGTGTGAGGTACACTAGCCAATCCGCTCCCAGTGTAACCCGGATAAGGAAGCGGACTGCGTACTTAGTGACTCAATACGTACTGAGTAAACTCTTTGAGGTTTACAATGATTTATGTATTTTATCCACTCCGTTCATCCATTTTACCAGATAATTTTAGTACTTCAGATCAAAAATGAAACATATCAAATGATCAAATGGACCACACCACAGAGAAAAGTATGAATTCAACTTCTATCGTCAAAAAAATCCTGGGGGTTACATAAGTTTTGGCTCAAGCTTATATATCGTTTTTGACCTTCATCCATGTCTTCATGATCTAATGAACAGGTTAGATTAGGCCTACCAAGGTTTCAACGGTGGAAATCATTATTTTGTGCTCAACCCCTTAACGGAGCCCGAAAAATGGATGGACGGGGTGGATAAGCCACATACATTACGGTAGGCCCAACTGAGTTTACTCAGTGAGATAAGAGCAAACTGAGTGACTCAGTAGGCAATCCGATTTCTCCGGGTAACACCGTATAGGATGTTTCCTGACCGTGGGCCCACCCGAGGATAGTGTCAGGTGGGCATAGGCCGACCCAGAGTGTAGTCACCTGCCTCTACGAGGTCCGCCATGATGTGCTTATTTTATCCACGCGGTGCATCCATTTTGCGAGCTCATTTCCGGACCAGTTCCACAAAATGAGGCAGATCCAAATGTCAAGTGGACCACACTACAGGAAACAGTGAGGATAATGACATTTACTGTTAAAACCTTCCCAGTGCCATAGGTTCCTGGATGAGGTATAAATACAAATAATGGCTCGATCCAAAACTTTTGTAGCCCGAGAAGTTTTCAACGGTAGGCATTCAATCCCCACTATTTCTTGTGGTGTGGTCTAAGTAAGCTTTGGATACGCCTATTTTTAGAATAAAGACATGAAATGAACGGACAAAAGGGATGGACGGCATGAATAAAACACATACAACACAGTGGGCCCCACAGAGTCAGGTCGCCGGAGAAATTCAAATGACCGGGTCTGTTGTACATCCTCGTCCACTAGGGTTGTTCATGAGTCAAGCTAGCTCATAAAACTCGCTCCACTCAGCTTGAATCAGCTCAGATTGACTCGACTTGAATGGCCAATTCGGGCCAGGCCAGGCCAATTATTTGAAGCTCAAGTTACGTTCAAGCCAAGTTCGGCCAGAGGACATTTCAGCTCGACTCGACTTGAAGCTCGAACTCGAGCTCGACTTGGATCGATTAATAAATATTATATATATATATATATATATATATATATATATATATATATATATATATATATGGGAAAAGGTACAATGCGCTCCAGCTAATTTTAACACCCCCTGAGGTCGAGCTGTGTGGGCCCTACCATGATGCGTTTCGAACATCTACCCCATCAGTCAAATGCACCATTCCATCATGGGCCTAGGTCTCAAAAATCAAGTCAATCTGTGACTTGTGTGGGCCACACCACATACAGAAGTGGAGAGGGGCCGTGCACCATTAAAATATTCAAACCATTTTTGAGGGCCCACCGAGATGTGGTTTACAAATCCAGCCCATCCATTATGTGTGTCCCACTTGAATGAGGGTTCAGACCAAGTTTCAGGTGCATGCAAAACTCAGGTGGGCCCCACCAAGTGCTTTTATATGTTTTAACGGTGTCTTCACATAATTTTAGATGGTATGGCCCACCTGAGTTCCGTATACGACTGATTTTTGGGATATCCCATAATTTAAAGGGTACCCATCAAATGCACGGTGTTGATGGTCGAAACACATCATGGTGGGGCCCACACAGCTCGACCTCACGGGAGCTTATCGTCAGCTCGAGCGCATTGTACCTTTTCCACACACACACACACACACACACACACACATATATATATATATATATATATATATATATATATATATATAAGTTTTAAGTTTAAATTTTTTTTAAAAAAAAAACCCTAAAGTCTCTACCCGATCGCATGCACCCCATTTCCCTTTTCCTTTCTTCTTTTTCTCTACCCACTGTCAGCCACACGCCCACCTAGACCACCACCACCAGTTTTCATTTTAGCTCCACAATAGTATGATTTCAATCTCTTGAGATTTACTTCTTGGGCAAGAAATCCAAGAAATCGGAGATGGGTTCTTCTCAGATTTGTTAGAGCTTCAAGGAAATCCAATGATCTGATTGGCTAAAGCTCTTTACTTGGATTTCTGATCTGTGTTCTACTCTGTTTATTTTCTAATACTTGGATTTCTGCTGGTCGAAGAAGATCAAGAACAGATCGGTTCTTACAGGTTTCCTCATTCGATTCGAAGTTTTGTTTGATTTTTTCATAGAGTTTTGCTTTGATTCTCTTAAGATTTTTGAATTTTTCATTAATGAAGGAAGATCAAGAATAGAATCCATTACTCTCCCACCCATTAAGCTCAAAGCTCGACTTGAGATAAACTCGACTCGACTCAAACCACTAGCTCGACTCGAACTTGACTCGACAACCTTAGCAAACAAGTCAAGCTTCAATGTCGAGCTTGAGCTGGAGTACATCATGGACAAGCTGAGCCCACCTCAATTCGACTCGGCTCAATGCCCATCTCTATCGGTATGACAGCATGATTCTGAACTGTTCATATATTGTGCGGTGCGGATTGGCCATAGCTGGGAAATTGCTCTAATTTGACCATCCTGTCCATCCACTCCGACTACGGGTGCAGTTGAACGTGGATAGTCACATTTCCGTAACAACCGTCCATTTATAGGTCATCAGTTGGATGATTAAGATCTGAATGGTCCGGTCAATTGTTGGGAACGAATTGGCTACTATCCTTGCCACTTGCCAATGGCTGGTGGTCGGTGCTCTGTGGGCCCCACCATGATGTCTGTGTTTCATCCATGCCGTCCATCTATTTTCTCGATCATTTTATGGTATGAGAAAAAAAAACGAGGTATATCCTAATTTCAAGTGGACCACATTACAGGAAACAATGTTGAATGAACGTTGACCATTAAAAAAATTTGGGAGCCATAAAAGTTTTGGATCAAGCTGATCTTTCTTTTTTCCCATCATCTGGGTCTGTATGACCTAATCAACAGATTGGATGTCAAATAAACAGTACATCGGGCCTTAGGAGGATTTTAATGATGTATGTCCATTCATTATTATTTTCCTGTGGTGTGGTCCACCTGAGACTTATATCCCTCTCATTTTTGGCATCAAGCCCTAAAATGATCTGTAAAAATGGATGAAAGGAATGGATGAAACACATACATCATGGCGGGGCCACAGAGCACCGAACACCAGCCACGGGGCTGATGGCAGGGGAGTAGCCAATCTGTTTCCGCAGTTGTTAGGTAAGGCAACGGTGGACTGATTGATCGAATAAACCATACACGTCGCCTGTTTAGATTGATGGGAAATATCAACCAACATTCCACTGCAACAACAACAACAAGGGTCTGGGAATCAGGTCCGTCCATCTGGTGGGTCCTACTGGATGAACTAAAAACCACGCAGCTTGTCCATCCAAGCCATTTGCCTGCTGCTCTTGAAATGGATGGTTGAAAGGAAAATAGATTTCCGTGGACATCCAGTAGACAAAATTCGGGTAGACTGATGCCTAGGATCATACCACGTGTGTAAGTATTAAACTACTGGCCAAACATGGCTCTAGCCACTAGACTGATGGATGGTCACGACCCCTTCATCCCACCGCCAGGTGTACTTTAGAAGGTAGCCTGTGTATGAGTTTCGATATAATTATTCCATTGCATCACTTCTCATACTAGTGGTTGTAAATGAAAGAAACAAGTGTCATATGACAAAGCATCCAGTGTGATGAATGGTAGAGGGAGTGCCAGGTAGCGGGTCTAGATCAAATTTCACAAAGCCATCAACCAATGGAAACGGAGATACAGATACCCGTAGATAAGGACTCACCCCATCTCCCCTCTTCCCACTCCTATTTAAAAGTCTCACAAGACAGCCTCTTACAAACCACAACCCCAGCTAAACCCCATTTCCTACTCTCTCTTCACCCCAGCTTAGATTAGCAGCAACCATGGCTACAATGGCACTCTCCTCTCCTACATTGGCTGGGAAAGCCCTCAAGCTCTCTCCCTCCTCCTCCGACCTCCTCGGAGAAGGCCGCATCACAATGCGGAAGACCGGCAAGCCCAAGCCCGTCTCCTCCGGCAGCCCATGGTACGGCCCAGACCGAGTCAAGTACCTGGGCCCTTTCTCCGGCGAGCCACCTTCCTATCTGACAGGTGAATTCCCCGGCGACTACGGGTGGGACACCGCCGGCCTCTCCGCCGACCCGGAGACCTTCGCCAAGAACCGCGAGCTTGAGGTCATCCACTGCCGGTGGGCCATGCTCGGCGCGCTCGGATGCGTCTTCCCTGAGCTGCTCTCCCGCAACGGAGTCAAGTTCGGTGAAGCTGTGTGGTTCAAGGCCGGCGCGCAGATCTTCAGTGAGGGAGGGCTGGACTACTTGGGCAACCCCAGCCTGGTCCATGCACAGAGCATTCTTGCAATCTGGGCCACCCAAGTTATCTTGATGGGTGCTGTTGAGGGCTACCGCATTGCTGGTGGGCCGCTCGGGGAAATAACCGACCCACTCTACCCAGGTGGTAGCTTCGACCCACTTGGGCTGGCCGATGATCCAGAGGCCTTTGCTGAGCTTAAGGTGAAGGAGATAAAGAATGGACGGCTAGCCATGTTCTCCATGTTTGGGTTTTTCGTTCAGGCGATCGTGACTGGTAAGGGCCCACTAGAGAACTTGGCGGACCACCTTGCTGATCCAGTTAACAACAATGCATGGGCCTATGCCACCAACTTCGTGCCAGGCAAATGAGGGAGATGTTCATGGATGGACAGGATGGATTCCCATTCTTGCTGTGATTGAGAATTATTTTTGTTGGGGTGGAATGGATTGTGATTTGTGTAAATTATGATTGAATAGGATGGAGATTTCAGCTTTCATGTGTGGGTGTTTGTTATTTATACTTGGATCTTCTATTGTGATCAGCTTATCTTTTTAGCTTCTTTCTAGTGTGAATTCAGTGATGAAAATAATACCATTTAGGAGCTCGCCTGTCCAGTCTGCGCAGTAGGGCCCATCAGATAAACGGTCCAGATCAGAGAACCCATGGGCCCCACATCTGCTAACACAAGTTTTGAGCAATTATATGTTTTCCTTAATCCAAGGATGTGTGTAGTATTATTGAAAACATTACTTACAATTGGTTCACGGTTGGATGATTCCACCGTTGATCTGGTAGGTCCAGCCTTGGGTAAACCATCGTCCCAAAATTACACGAACAGAAGATCTTAACCGTCCAATATTAAGTCTCTTTTTCATTGAATGTAGATTGTTGATGCAATTATTGTCAACCTTCTATTTCTACAATCCAGATGGAATGGTTAGCACTGCAAAATTGGGATATTGAGGACCCATGGTGGGGCCCATCAGATCAACGGTCTGGATCACCAAATCATAGGCCCCAATATAGGACATGGGTTTTACATGTCTTGCAAGTTCTCTTTACTCACTACTGGGCGAAAAAAATAGAGGCATCTAAGTAGAGTCTCGCTTCTCTCAACATCTGCACCACACACTTGATATACTAGGTAAGCAATCGAGACTGTTGATCTATGCGCCACTGATGTAGACCACGTCGCAAACACTTTCACGGCAAAGATGGAGCAGAGAAGGCCTAATCAAAGGTGGAAACAATCTAGACCATCAAAACCTTAAATCAACTGTATCTTACAAATCGGAATGAGTTTTTCCAGATTCCATCAAATTGACGGTCAAAACTTCAGTTTAGTGTCGTTTGTGCTATAAATGGTAAGTTTTAACTTGAGTATAATCTACAAGTCCTGTCCAAAGTTGAGTTAATAAGGCTCGGAAAAGTTACCAGAACAACCTGGTTGGCCAAACTAGATACTAATTATTTTTGGTTAAAAACCACATTGTCCAGTAAGAATAGAGGCGTCCATAAATAATAAACGTTTTTAGAGGCGTCCATAAATAATAAACGTTTTTAGGGTGCCAGTCTACATTCAATTGGCAAAAATTGCACTCATCCCAAGCTGTTTTGATTTATGGGCCATTGCGCACTAGTGTACCACTGGATCAACATCTACGGTTGCCCTAGAATAAGCAACTTTTTAACGATATAGTGACTGGATTCCAACGGCCCAGAATATCCTGATGCAGCCCACATAATTAATGGCCAGCATCGATTTTAGTAATGTTGAGGCTAAGTTCCACTCTATATATGGACCGGATGTCTCATCTCCCCTTTAGAAATTGTGGCCCATTGAGAATGTAACATAGTCTGAATTTTGTGCTGATTGAATGATCAGAAGCGTCAAGTTGGTGGCCATCAAATGAACGGCTACAAACTATGATAGTCGACAGATCAAATTCTAGTCATTTTAATCCAACCTAGACTGACCTTATATGTACATGTCTTGTATCTTACCAATATGCCATGTCAATTCTCAGTTGGACAGCCCATCCATCTTGAATCTAAACCGTTGGTTTCATTCCTTTAAAATGTTCATTTATTTATTTATGCATGTATGGCCCACTTGATCAAATGATAGGATGGGAACACTCAAGTAAGATGTAGGGACTTGGTCAATTTCAATGTGGGTTGGGTTGGGTTGGGCTTGGACATTGAATGGGAACCCTCAAGTGCTAGCCTTCTGCTGGGCTCGAGCTAAGTACGGCCGGCTTAGACCAGCCCAACTGCTGTACCTCGCACACCGGTACCATGAGGTACGCGGATGGAATTTTCATGAGATCTATGATTCCTGTCCATCAGTTAAGCTGCCCCATCTTCACATGGGAACCCAAAAATCATGACCGTCCAAAAGTAAAGGGGCCACACGCTAGGAAAAAGTTGGGGATGGGACGACATCATAAGCTTTGCATGGGGCCCACCGTTGTGTTTACATGCCATCCAATCCATTCATCTGATGTGCATAGGGCCCACCGTGGTGTTTATATGCCATCCAATCCATTCACCGGATGTGCCTCATTAGAATGAAGGTTTATCCAAAAATCAAAGACCCACCTGAGTCCAGATCTCAGCTGGTCCATACCACATGAACATAGAGGTTTTGAGGTTATGGGATGGCCCACCTGTGTGCTGAATCAGCCTGATTTTTGGCATGATGACTAAACAAGGGGTGATGCACCTGGTAAACGGTTTGGATTTTATCCACGTGAATCATTTCCCCCACGTTAGAGAAAGCGATTACGGTAGGTACTTTTACCTCACGAACGGTCGAGATCACGCGATCGTCCAGTGTACGGCGATGCCGAGAGTCAGGACGAGCCAAAATGAGCATTTTGCTGCCCTAGGGTTTTAAAAGGAGACTAGAAACGAACTTTTAAGCCCTTCCTTACCTCTTCCCCTCTCTGCTCCAAAACCCTCGTTCCATTTCCGGCAGAGAGAGAAGATGAAGGTGGTAGCAGCGTACTTGCTCGCCGTCTTGGGTGGAAACCCTCAACCTTCTGCGAAAGATCTCCAAGCCATCCTCGGATCAGGTAAATTTGCTGCCCCCTTCCAGCGATCTACGGCCAGGATCCTCTGAGATAGCACGGTTTATAATCTCCCGTTTTCATATTTTAGGGTTAGGTTTTCGCTATGTGTATAGGATTATGGTTTTATAAATTGATTTGGATCTGCAGTTGGAGCCGAAGCAGAAGATGACAGGATCAAGCTGCTTCTGACGGAAGTTCAAGGGAAGGACATCGCCGAGCTCATTGCTACCGGAAGGGAGAAATTCGCTTCCGTTCCTTCTGGCGGTGGCGGTGGCGCTGCGATCTCCGTCGCAGCTGCTGGCGGTGGCGGTGGATCTGCCGCCGCAGCGCCTGCTGCAGCCGAGTCGAAGAAAGAAGAGAAAGTAGAGGAGAAAGAGGAGTCCGACGAGGTATCTTTTCTGAGGATCTGCATTTTCGTAATTATTCATATGCCGCGTTTGGATGTATCTCGGATCGAAAGCCGGATTGATGTCTCTCTGCTCTGATTTGCATTTAGGGCAGCATGAAGATAATGGTATCCTACCACTTGGGATGCTGTTTTCTTCTTTTCCCGCCTCAAATCATATCTAACCTGAAACGTTTGGGGTTGACGTCTCTCTTCTCTGATTTGCGTTTGGGGCTACATGGAGATGATGGTATCCCACCTCTTGGGATGCTTTTTCTTCTTTCCCTGCCCTAAATCATATCTAACCTGAAACCTTTGGGACTGACATTTGGACAGAAAAGCATCCGGCTTGCTTGACATTTTCAGTGCATACTAATGCAGCCTAAGTGTTTGGTGTATGCTAATGGTCATTTTCATTTTTCGCAGGACATGGGCTTTAGCTTGTTTGATTGAGCGGTTCCATCAATTTTTGGTATGCATTGAAGCTTTTCTTTTTCGGTTTCAAATGTTGGTAGATTGGGAGCTTTTGTTAGGGTTTTAATTTGGTTTCTATTTTGTGTTTGTTGGGATAGTAGCTATCATCGCTTGTTTTTTCTTTCTAATTCCAAGCAATTAGTTCTTTTTTTGTTCCCCTAGTTATATTATATGTGTGTGATGTTTCAATTCAAGGCTTAAAATTTTGGATTCACTTGGAACTCAGACTTCCAGTCGAGTGACTCTGCTTGAAAACCCTATTTTTCATGTCTTGAAATTCAATGCTGATGAAGTAATAAATATGAAAAATCACAGTTACAAAAAACCAAAAAACCCAAAAAACTACTATTAGCTAGAGAAAGAATGGGGAAATATTAAAAATGGGCTGCACTGAAATCCGAGATTACCGAACTGTTGGCCTGCTGAAAATATGAGTTTACTTAACTATGCCCACTGCCATGGGTTTTGTAATCGAGAGGATACATATGGAGGATTTTTAAAACCTATCTCAATGTGACTCGGTCGTATGGGTCGTTCAGATGCATATAAAGTTGAAAGTTTTCAGTTGTAAACACTTTACACATGAAAAGAGTTTCAAGTGTAAACAGTTACATGCTATTCTGTTTGGCTTTTAAGTGGTAAGGTGTTTACAGGTAAACAGATCATGTGTTTGGCTAATTTTTAAAGTATTTACAATGTATAAAGTATGTATTCAAACCAAAGAGATCTTGGGGCAGTAAATCTCACCAATATCTGCAAATCACATTAAAAATATGGCTTGATTTTTCTAGGGCCCTAGAAGAGCATCAAAGTACACATGCTGGGCAGATTAGATGCCTAAACCCATTAAAGTCCGCCACACACATAACCTAAATGATTTTTTATGGTGGGCTTCCCATCCCAAATGTTCCCTCTCATTTCGTCCATCCAATGATCAATCAGACTTCTATCGGGGCCATAGAAGAGCGTCAAGAGACGCACATAATTGATATATTGGATGTAGAATACACATCACAAAGGGCCCCACACAGCATGAATGTGCATCAATCATGTGTTCTACCAATTATAATGTATTTTCAGTTGAAAAGGCTTCACCTGTAATTTTAAACATGTGCTATTGCCTGGAAACAAAGGGGTGAGTTTCCTTATAAAAATGATTGCAACATGTAAACACTCTGCAGGCAAATTTTGCATCCAAACACCTGCCTGTAAAGTGTTGACCTTTGAACCCTCTGTACAAACTAAGGATTTTACAGGCATCTAAGTTCTTACGAGTCATGCCCTCATCTTATCTGATTGAAGTCTACACGAATGACTCATTGCAGGCAAAGCAATGATAAGATCCTAAAATTGTTTGTAATTGAACTTTGCAAGTGTGTCGTGTGTCATGTGTCATCATCTTATCTGATTGAAGTCTACACGAATGACTCATTGCAGGCAAAGCAATGATAAGATCCTAAAATTGTTTGTAATTGAACTTTGCAAGTGTGTCGTGTGTCATGTGTCATGGTCTTAGGTTAAAGAGTACAACATGGATGTGGTGTGACCACAGATTAACTCACTAACACGGAGGCGGAATGGTTTCAATTCAGACGTTGAGAGTAGACATTTTGACGACTTGGTATTGCATCCAATTTCAATGAGAACCTTCCTGCAATGTATGTTTTCATGAAAGGATTGAGAATGATCTCAGAGGAGTGGGCCACACTTATGATATGAATGGATGATTAAAGTGAATTGCTCAAGAGTCATGTGTGTGGCCCACCTGATGAGTGGGCTGGCCATGTCTGAAGTAGTGAATTGCCTGGATCCTTCTTGGTCTCCCTCACTGGTGTGAGGGAAAGCGGATCATCAGTCCTTCAATATCCATCATTGATAATTGGTCAGCCATTTTATGTTCTTTGGTCTGGTCTGTGGACCCGAGTAACCAGGGTATGCTAGCCAAGTCTACTCTCGAGCAGGCTGTCGTGCTTGTGTACTCATGGATGCTTATCAGGTGGTGCTCACCATTCATCTACCGTGACTATGAAGCGATGGCTACCTCTTGGTGACCATTCATGTCTTATTTACACAGCCCACCGATGAGCCTGCCAACCTTTTATGCCATTGCTAATGTTTGTGGTCTCGTGCATGCTGTGTAAAAGCTTACGAGTGCTTGCTGAGTACGCTCACTTGTTTCCCACAAATCATTGGTCGAAAGTCTCAGACACTACCAAAAATTTTTTAAAAAAAGAAATGGCAAAGTTTTCAGATATCAGAAGGTACCGAACCTTACCTGGCTGGCACACTTCACAGTACAGCAGATTTTCAGATTTGAAGTTTTGATCAAGATAGGCTGATCGGAACTGTTGATGTTTTGAATAACCCCATTCATTAAAAATGGCTAAAGAAAGAAAATGCAGCCGCAGCATGGAATGGAATAGATGGTTAATGCAGGAAATGAAGCCGTCAGATTCAATGAAAAGGTCTCTCTAGTCCGTCAGACACGTCATACTATCGGTTTGTGACAATCTTTCTACTCCTTGGCCCTGACCCAAGAAATTAGACTAATCTGAAACTAAGGCAAGGCACGCCACGCACAGGGAACAATGGGTCCTACGCCAACCGTTAAAAATATTTTGAGTATGCATGCGGTTTGCTGTGGTTCGTTAAGCCATCGCCCAACAGCATGGGATCCCAAAAATCAAGTGGGCCACAGCAGACGTGTATTGCCTGCAACAGCTGTGGCACCAAGTTTCTGTTTTAGAAATTAGGTGGAGCCCACTGATGTTTGTGAGAAATTCATCCTGTCCATCCATTTTGCCAAATCATGTTTGGACACGAGCCCAAAAGTGAGGCAGATCTGAAGCCATAGAAGCAACAGTGAGGATTCAAAGACTAATATTTGTGTTTTTGGGAACCGTGGGCATTTCTCTACCACTTGTTTCAGTCGTGCGGATCATTTGGTTGTGCTTCATTTTCGGGCATTTGTCAGCAAAACGGATGAATAGTGTTGATTTCTAGCAAGCATTACGGTGGGCTCCACATAGCTTCTGAATGCAGCAACTCCTGGGTTCCACACATAGCTTCTGAATGCAGTAGCTCCCTACCCAACCTAAAGACGGCCCCACCTATCTTTGAGAGGTTATGGTGGGGCCCACCTAGCTTCTGGCCGCAGGAACTTCCCGTGACGTGGCCCCCACCTATCTTCTGACAGCAGAAACTTCCTGCAACCGCGTGAGTTTTGGATGGTGGCACCTGCCTGAGTTATGGCATGATATTAAATTGTTTTGTATGTTGGCACCTGCCTGAGTTTTGGATCAGCCCGATCTTTTAGGTGTCCGTCTTCAGATTTGGACACGGTGGTCCCCGATGGTGGAACCCAACATCAACACTAACTATAGAGACATGAGTGGCTCATTCCTACCTACTTAGATATAGATTTTACATTGGGGAGGTATTTAACAAACTAGTAAGCAAGCAGGTGTGTCACCCCAAGTTAGGCCCAGGGCCCAAAAAACCAGCCACTTCTTTGATTCAAGTGGACTACACCATTGGTAACAATGTATAGTGCCCCTGGTGTGGTCAACCTGAATCACGGATGGGCCTGATATTTGTACCTCGGGCCTAAATTTGGCATGGCAAGTAATGGTTGGAGTGAATTTCATGTAATCATCATAACTGTTGTCTTTGGTGTGGCCCAACTGAATCACAAGTCACCCTGATGGTTTTGCCCTAGGCTTAACGTTGTATTATACATTTAATGGTCAGAATGAATGTCACATCACATCAAGATTAGGGTGGGCATCCCTAGAAGAGACACTTCTTGATTTTTTGGGGGTCCACCTTGATGTTTATATGAAAGTTACTACATCCATTAGATGTTTGATCCCACGTTTAGGCCTAAGGCTAAAAAATTAGGCTGACTTATCATTCAGGTGTACCACACTAAAGGAAACAGTTGGGAGATATGTCCATTCTTGATTTTTACAATACCCACCTGATGATTATATAAAATCCACTCTAACCATTGGATGCCATATTACCAGTACAATGTTTCCAGATATGTGGTCCACCTGAATCACCAATTGAGTCAATTTTTGGGCCCTAAACATAACTCACCTAGGGTGGATTTCACATAAACGTCATAGAGGGACCCACTTGAGCTGCCCATCCCTTCCTGTGCAGCCCATCCTACTTCCATTAAGAAATGAAAGGGGATGGTACTTTATTGATAATTACTTAAATTAATATGGTAGGTTATTGAAAACCTTTTTCAAGGTACGGGAAATTAAATTTCATTAGCTACTCTTTCTGTAAAATTTCCAGAAAAATCATGTATGTCTGAGAGATTGTATACTACTGTTCCTGCCTTCCGTTTCCACTACCGTTTTGACATGTGGTCACTCGTTCTTGTGCTAATAGGGTGGGCCTGAGATTCAAATGAGCTTGGTGCCATGTCTGGTGTAGATCAACTACAAGAGGAGGAATTAGAGACATGCACATAAGAGAGCATTAATAGCTAAACTTCTATCAAAAGTACTTCCAAGTAAGAGTCTGGTATAGTGAGTCTTCCTCTCAACATTAAATGTCAAAATCATATCTATCATTAAATGCTAGAACTCAGCCAAAGGCAACCCTCTACGAGCCAAAGCCTAAATGTGACCGCACGCGATAAGCTACTCAGACGTGGAAGAATCAAATAGATTTCTATAGCCAATTATCCAGATTCTTTACAATACTGAAGACTACACAAGGCTACCCCCTCCAAGAAGCCTATATAAACATCACTTCAAGAAAAGCTCAAGGCCCTACACCAAACACATCAACCCATCTTTTATTTTTCTTAGCATTGTCTTGCCTAGTTTTACATAGTTATTGCCCAGCGGCTTCCGCTACAGTACTTTAGCAGTAAAAGTGATTTTTCTGCAACCTTAGGTTATATAACCGTGATCATCTTAGTTCTGATTTAGCTGATCACACCTGCCTCAATTATCTATTCCGATAGGCGCATTATGTATTTATCATTTTCCTTTTGCTTATTCATTGGTTGTCTCATGACTTGTCGATTGTAATGCACATCATTTCCAATTGTTAATGAAATCGTCAATATTTCCCTTTTTTAATTTGTATGTGTATTTTCATTCCTTTGAGAAGTGTTTTGAACTTACAGTATTGGTTTTTTTTTTTTTTTTTTTTTTTAAGTATGTAGACTTATGTGGTCAGGTCCTTATCCTTACCTCGATGGTAAACTCTTAGGAGTTTCAACATGAGGTTTGGGGTTCAAGTACCCATAGGTGGTGAAATCCCACTACAGCATGAGTGTGGGGATATGTGTGTGTGGATGGGTGTAAGGTGTGTATAATAATAAAAATAAAAATAAAAAAACCGTACACTCATGTCTATTGTCACAAGGTAAAAGGAACTCGTTCAAATGATAAGAAGTAGTCCTACACACCTTGAATATATCGAAGTAGCCACTTCACTGTCTTCCAATGTTACTTGCCAGAGTTAAATATGTATCTGTTAATAACACACACCGCATGTGAAATATCTGGTCTTATACAGACCATGGGAAACATCCAGTCTTATACAAACCATGTGATACATTAAGCTGCCAACTACACTCGAATAAGATACACGAGACATAACTTATTTTTCTTCATCTGTTTCAGGACATTGACCAGAAGAACGTTTAAAATAAGCCGCGTGGGGAACGTCAACCCCCTCCACCATCTTCAGATTGAACAACTGTAGCTTCAAATACAAACAATTTTCAAGAGACTTCTTCACATATATGTTCTCTAACTTCGTCCATGTATCCGTTGTAGTCTTCTTTCCCATAACATTATAAAGGACCTCATCCATTAGACACAATTAGATAAATATATTAACTTTCTTATCTAACTTGTTCTATTCTTCTTCAGGCACAATTTCCGCTTTCCAATAAGAGCTTTGTCCGATCCTTGCTAAATTAAGATATTGTTCATCTTAACTTTCCATGATTCAAAATTATTTTTACCAAAATATTTTTGTACATTGAACTTCATGTTACATGTCATTAATATCTTGCTTTCATATTTGATCTACTTCCCAATGTTAGCTCTGACATCACTTGTTGGGAACCGCGGAAACACACAAAGACGAATCAAGCAAATTACACACAATCGCACAAAGCAACAAGTAATGTACTATGAAAGCAGAAATTACAAGAGATAGTCTTACCGATTCAACCAAGTCTCAAATCTCCTTCCTTAAACCCTAGCTATGCCCTTGAACCCTTAAGAACATTTTAGAAAGCCCTAATACACCTCCTTAGTGCCCTAATCCCAATAACACCAGATATATATACTATCACAACAGGAATAGGATACAACTTACGCAATTCTGCGCACATCTTCTTTATGACCTTCTATGGCTTCAACACCCCATCGAGGATCCGTCAATTACGTCGAACTCCTTCAATGCCATCGAGTGGCAATATCAAAATATTCTAGCAACTAACATGGATTTTATGAATTTTCTCGATGGGATTGAGCATCTATTCAACGACATCAACAGCCCCCTGTTAGTGACAGATTTAACACATCAGCAACAACAAATATTAGTAGTTGAGAGGACCTTGACCCGTAATCCTAGTCTCTAATTTGTTTCAATTCAACTCTCTCTCTCTTTCTCTCTCTCTCTCTCTCCAGTGAGATCAACAGAATACATTAAAAATGTGTTTAAAACCTTTTCGAAGATGAGTTTTGGAGTAACGTAGAATATCGTCAAAAACAAAAGAAAGAGATGCATGCTCGTATTGAAGTAATATGAAGGGAAAACAAAAAACTTAAAATTAAAATAAAAAAATAAAAAAAAAAAAAAAACAACACAAAAGATGATTAGTCTCACTAATCCTAGCTCTTAGTAAGCTGGCAGCCCAGTGCCCACGAGTAAAGCTCCGGAGGCAAGCTACTTGCCTAACAAGCTCGGCGGCAGTCCGTACATGTTCAACACCTCAAGATGGAGATGGTGATGGTGATGGTGACTTGGGTGATTTTGATTATGCGAGCCAACCTCACCGTCATCCATCGGAAGGCGGTCGAACGTGGCATTCACGAATGTTGCAGCCATGATCACCACAGGTCCCGAAGCGATAAGTGACCCCACGATTCCACCGCCGACTACTTGCCCCTGCGCACCCGCCAAGTAGATCGTGAAGCCTGTGACCCCAGGTGGAGCCGGCGGAGGTAAGAAAGAACCCATCAGTGAAAGTATCTCCAACTGTCCATGAAGTGTAACAATGGTGCCGGAAGGACCCATTTGCCGCAGGCTCACATTCGTTACACACCCACTCCCACTAAGTATACAGACACCGCATTGTTTTCTCCTTGCAAAGTCGGCTATGCCCTCCACAACATCGCACCCAGACCTCACCTCCACAGCATGGGCCTCAAGAGCATTCCCCCTTTCACGCCTGACAATGGTAGGCGGTTTCAGCTTCTTCTTAGACCCAGCAGGCCGGCCTCGTGGCCTCCGGTTGGACTCTACCTCTGCCATCACAGCCGACACCGGCACTGCTGCTGTCAGGGTGGGTGCTTGTAATCTTCTTGCATCAAAACATGACATGTGGTTATTGTTCTTGGAATCTCCTTTGAAATCACTCATCTTGGATCCAGCAGTTGGGGTTCCTAGATCTTGGCTGCCCATTCATGCATTTCTTGTACCCCTTTTATTGGATTCCGAAAAAAGAGTCCTTGTTGCAACAGACTATTAGGAATGAGAGTTTAAGTAGGAGATTCGTAGGTATGAGAAAAAAAAAAAAAAATCATCAAAAGAATGATTGAAGATTAGGAGGTGGTTTAAGTTAAACAAGTCTTTTAGGTCTACAGTAGAATATTGTGGACGCTTCCTAACCTTCAACAGATTCTACTCTCACGTTATTTTCCTTTCCCAACCGATACCCAATTCATCATTTGAAATATATATATATATATATATATATATATATATATATATATATATATATATATATATATATATATATATATATATATATATATAAAAGAAAGCAATCAAAAGCTTCCTAAGTGAGAGAATGACTCAAAAGTACATAGAATATCCAAACTAATCCAAAGAACCTCTACTGGATTGTCTTGAAAGGAAATTCAAGCCATCCAAACTAAGCCAAAGAACCTTTACTGGAGTGTCCTGCAAGGAAATTCAAGCCATGAAAATACGGTTAGGTGACTGTGAACACATTGTGTAATGGATGGATGGTGCTATGGTCAAATTCTTTGAAAGAAATGGTGATTGCATCTTTGGTGTGCTGCAGAAACATTCTGTTGTAAACATCCAGGCTGCATTTGGATGCACAAGAGAATTGAATTACAACGGTTCAGATTAATAGAGGAAATAATAATTTTTTATGATGTATAAAGGAATTCATTACAAGGAGATGGGCTTCAAATTGCATTTTAGTTTCTTTCAGATCCATCTTGAAAGCAACATAATCACGGGCCTTGATATAGATGTGAGAGACTGATTGGATTGGTGAAAATCAAAGAATAACTGAAGAAATGAAATGCACTTCCTCAGATTAGACATGAGAAGGCTTCCCTTCTTTGAGAAAGATTTGAGTATTGGAAAATCAGTTTCCCTTTTCACAAATTTCCTCTATAAAACGGCATTACCTTTTCCACTCTCAGACCTATTGATAAAGAAACCTTCTGCTCTTCCACAGTTTTTCCTCAGATGTGAGGTTTTCCTTTCCCCATATACTTTTGGTTTCCACCAATCCAAACAGGCCTAGGAAATCGCCATTGGTGATTTCCACTTTATTCGGCCAGCAATGGCAATTCCATTTGAGAGTACACTGGTCAGAATAACAGGGATGAATTGCTAAACAAGAACGAGGGTACAACAACAACAACAACAACAACAAAAAAAGGACCTCAATACCAAGTCACTAGTCTTGCCAGAAATGGAAAACAACTGCGGTTGGATAATTTTAAAATGGAAAACTACTACAGTTAGATAATTTAGATTTTAACTGTTACAGAGGCGACAATCCAAGAGAGGATTTTCTCGCTTTAGAAGAAGAAGAAAAAAAAAACTAAACTCAAATTAGTCACACGTGCGCCTAAGTTTAAACAAACCCAACAGTTGAGAGTAGGATACAATCTCAAGGCACAGGGCAGCAGCTAGCCAAGTTCTCTTTAGTATGTACAGCTGATCAGACCCGAACACTGCAACACTATAAATATTTTTTATCCAACCGTAACAATGCCCTGAACCGGCAACCATAACAATGCACTGAACCGGCTGCTTGAACTCACTACAACACCCTGAAAAGCCAGGAGACACTCGGAGCCAATCAGTAACTGTGCTGCCAGATCTGGTGTGACTGCTGAGACGGGGGACCCTGTGAGGAACTTAGGGTCCCTTCGTTGGGAGTTTGCTGATGCTCCTGCGAAACACCTGCCTGAGAATGGTAGAAATTTGGGTACCCAAGGGCTCCATAATGCGAGGGCTGCTGACCTTGCCGGAACCCACTCTGCTGATTCTGTCCCTGAAGGCTATAATATGTGCTCGCAGGAACAGCCGACATGGTTCTTGAACCTGGCCCATGGACCCACATAGCGGGGCCTTCATTCTGGCAATAAAGTACAAAATGGTTAGAAATAATCAAGAAAACCCAATCCACTTAGAGACAAACTTGTTGGTGGAATGGCCACTATTACCTGCTGAAGAGAGAGAAAATGGTTGCTGTCTTTGTACTGAGAGCTTAAAACATCTTCATAGCCAATTGTAGTACTTGGAGGGGTGGTAGAAGGATTCAGCATATAGCTCCCTGGAAGGTTAGTGGAACTTCCTAAACCTCCATATCCAGAAGCGACAGCAGCAGACTGGGGTAAACTGCTCACAGAAACGCTGTTTTTATATTGTGGGAGTGAATACTTTATGCCGCCGCTGTGTACTGCTGCTGGAGATTGATGGAAAGCACTGTTCCCCGCATATGCTTGCTGAAAGGCAGATGGCATATATGCGTAGCTCGGAGGCAGGAACGGGTAGCTAACCATGTTGGTAAAATGCCCCAAAGGAAGAGTTGGCTGGGAATATGCATGGACGGGAAGATGTTGAGGATGTGTGGGGCCTGTTGGAATGTTGGTGCTGGGCAAGGTCTGCGGGGCCGGCTGAGGTGTGGAGAAGACACCCGGTTTCACAGACTGCATGTGACAGAAGATTATGGAATAGTATAATTGATAATGCCTTCATAGGGTCAGTAAGTTTCAAATCTTGACTGAAAAGATTGGAAGTCAGGCCACGGTTCACCGGGTGCCTGAGCCAAGTATGATTGCATCGATTAGAGAAGCCCCTCAGGTCAACGTCGAATCATATGATCCTTGACCTGAGGATATCCACAGCATACTTAAGATTATTTTCAGTTTGTATGAGTGGGGCGCATGATTCAGCAATCCAGGCCATAGATCTGTCGAGTATAACATGAATGAACCATGCCCCAAAAATAATCATGATAAGATGATCATCAACTTACAATATGTGCCTGCAAATAGATGGTAAATAACAAATTTACAGAAACCATCGTGATTCAACTGAAAAAATCCCAACTGATGGCTAGAATCGTACAGGTCCAGGAGACTTTTGGAACATGGTCCATCCAACTGTCCAGATTCAACCGAGAAGTCCTCACTGGTAGCTAGGATCATTGCAGTCCAGGAGAGTTGAATGTGGTCCATCCAAAGCAGATTCTGCTGGACCTACAGTCTGGATAACTGAACCATGGGCAACCCGAGCTATAGATAATCTTTGTGGCAAGATTACGAGATGCCTGTCAGTAAATAGCCCTGGACTGCTGACTTTGTTGACTATTGTTCTGAACTTGTCAAATTTAAAGTTCCTGCAACTTGGCTAACCTATAGTAGAGTGAAGTTACTGATTTTCAACATCTACTACACAGTTCTGGAAGCATACCTCTGGCATTGAAATGGTTGGACCGCTAATTGAAGACATTGCACTGCTATATTTTGTGGGCATTGATTGTGTTGCAAGGAAAGGTGAGTTGGCAAGATCAGATTCTCGCACGGGTTGAACAGATGATGCCAATAAATTACTTGGTAAAGAATTTGTATATGCCTGTTCCACACAGTCATGAATTTCAGGAGTTGCATTCAAAATATGAATCCAGTTCTTGCAAGAGGAGATTGTTTGCAAATAAAGCTTCAGTAACATGCATGAAACATTAAACTGTCACCCAAAAAAAAAAAAGTACTACTGCATAACTAAATATTTATTAGGGCTGCAGTTGTCAGGGTCTCTGGTTGAGTTACGGCTGGAAAACTCCCAACCCTATTTGAAATCGGGATGATTTCAGGTTGAGGAAATTTGGATCGGCTTAGGTCAGGTTGAGAAGAATCACATGCATCTGGGTCGAGTTGGGTCAGTTTAGGGTCCGAGTAAAGAGGATTTTGGGTGGGCTTTAGTAGCTCACCCAAAGATATCCAACCTATAATGTACTAAAGATGAACTCTTCAACAATAATAATAATAATCATAATAATGTACTAAAGGAGAGGGAAAAAGGATTAAGGTGCGAACCTAATCTCTGACTGTGAATGGGGGGTGGGGGAGAGATGCCCATGGACATGGGTTGGGCCCAATAACAAATAATTTACAATTTTCTCCTCTTATTCAACTCTGTTCAGCATCCTCTATTCAACTTTTCAACACTCCCCCTCGAACTGAAGCATCTATATTAAACATGCCCAGCATGTTGCTAATAAACAATCCTTGTGAATGTGGCAAATGCTTGATGAATATGTTGGCTAAGGGCCCGTTTGGCCGGGTGGATTGGAAGGGATTGAACGGTATTAGGGTGGATAGCATGGATTTCAAGGTAATGATGGTGTTGTCAGTGGATTGTCTTAAGATCCATGGGATTGCTCATTGCTATATCCCGGGATTGCTATATGGAGTCTGTTTGGCACGCCCGGCCAATCCCGGGATTAAACCTTCCCATCCCTTCCAATCCCTCGAACCAAACACGTCCCAGGCAAATTTGAACGGATTAGGGTGGATTGGATGGGATTTAAAGGTAATGATGGTGTTGTCAGTGGATTGTCTTACGATCCATGGGATTGCTAAATCCTGGGATCAGGTCACCCAGTCTGTTTGGTACGCTCGGCCAATCCCGGGATTTAACTTCCAATCCCTTCCAATACCATCCAATCCCTTCCAATCCGCCCGGCCAAACGGGCCCTTAGCCTTTGATGGAACATATTGTGTGTGAACTTCTTTGGATCTAATAAAGTGGCAGTCCACCTCTACGTGCTTCATTAATTCATGAAAAACTGGATTATTGGCTGTGGAGCGCGAATTCAGTCAGGTCATGACCGTGGGGCCCACCTTGACATGTGTTGTATATCCATGCCATCCATCCATTTTTCCGACTCATTATAGGACGTGGGAACAAAACCGAAGCAGATCCAAATCTTAGGTGGACCATACCACAGGAAACAATGGTGATTGACTATTAAAAACTTCTTGTGGGCTACTAAAGTTTTGGATCAAGTTGATAATTGTATTTTCCTTTCATCCAAGTCTATTTGCCTTACCAATATAGAAGTGATCATACCCACAACGGCTCACAAACAGCTTGACCCATGACCTTGTATTATGCTCCAATGCTTGACTTGTTGACAACTATCTATTTCTTGCTTTTCCAGATTACTAGGTTCCCTCCAACAAAGGTGGAGTATACAGATGTAGACTTTCTATCTGTGACGAAACTTGCCCAATCAGCATTTGTCTAGGATTCAATTTTGAGGTGCCCATGAGATTTGTAAGGAAGACCTTGCCTGGGAGAATTCTTCAAATACCAAAGAAAGCGGATGATGGCTACCCAATGCTGGACCTTTGGTTGATGCATAAATCTACTCATTACTCCAACTACGAATGAGATATCTAGTTAGGGGTGTACACAAACCGAGCTAGCTCGGTTAGCTCGCTCGACTCGACTCGACTCGAAAAAGCTCCATTCGACTCAGTTCGAAGCTGAGTTCGAGCTGATTTTTTGAGCTCGTAAATGAGTTCGAGCCGAGTTCGAGCTGGCCCCAGTTCGACTCGACTCAGATCGAATCTAGCTCGAATCGAACTCGGATCGAACCAGTTCGGTGACTCGGTTACTTTGATATTGATGTCGCTCACCAAGTGTTTGATGAAATGACTCAACGAAGTGTGGCTGGTTGCATGGCTGGTGGCAAGGAAGGTATGTACATGAAACAAATACCCTTTTTTCTTGGTTTTTATGTTGCTTAGAAGGTGTTTGATAAAATTCCTGCAAAACCATTGCAGTTGTTTCCCATACACTGGGATTTTGAAGGTGCAGTCTAGGTGTTTGTGGAAATACTGCACAGACGAACTCGGCTCGATCTTGGCTCAAACTGGCCCAAGCTGTTGACCGAACAGAGCCGAGCTGGCCAGTCAGGGTCGAGGACCGAGCCGAGCCGAGCCGAGTTCGAGCTCAGGTCAGCTAGTGGCCGAGCCGAGTCGAGCTAAGGCCAGCTAGACTCGATTTGACTCAATGTACACCCCTATATCTAGTCGAATAACAGTCAGTGTTTTAAATATCAACGACATCGGCTGAGATATCCCACGATATATCTTATATCCCACCAGTGCGATACGAAACGCACAAGTAGTGCGATATATCCCAAATGTTCGATCTGGTGAGCATTTTCAAATTTTGATCCTTTTATTTTCTATAAATAATGTTAAATTAGTGTCAAATTGTTACAAATCCATGATTTTTCATGCAAGCATGAAAAATCATGGATTGGGAGTTTCGATTTTGAGATTTGGAGGAGATGGGCTAAGTAGCGAAAAATTGGAAAAAATAAAATTTCTCAATTTCTGGCAAATCGTTTGTAATTTGTGTCCAAACATCAAATCAAACATGTATGTAACCTAATCTAGTGATTCTTCTTTTGCTTTTGAATGTATTGCTTATGTTTCCACACATCTTCTTACATATAAACATATGAATAGACATTGAACATACTTGCATCAATTCAGTTAGACAACACATAGATCAGGACCCCATACAAAGAAAACCTATTATGTGTACTTGTTTTTTGTAATGTTTTGATTTATAAGTGTTTATTGATGTCTTTTTTAACAATCACCGAAAAATTCAACCAATTTCCCAATGTTTCCCCATGTTTCTAACAACAACGATACATTACACGATACAACCGATATATCCCATGCGATAACCGATACATATCCGTATCCCAAGAATGTGATACGTAACATGATACCGATATTTCGAACATTGATGATGGTCAAATAAATCAGTTTTCCAACTAGACTTTTGTACCTCTCTGGGTTTTCGAATGGTTCATCTTGATCGTCTGAAAGCTTCTTGTTTGGATCCATTGGAGTGTCACATGGTGTGCACAGTGCACCCCAGCCTTCTAGTTTCTTTTAACAAGTCCAACACATTTTCTCTGAGACAAGTTTATCCCTACAGCTGACCGAGTCACTTCAATCTCTAGGAAATGCCTTACGGATTCAAGATCCTTGGTCTGGAATTGTACCTTGATGTATTGCTTGACTTCAGTTATAACATCTTCATCATTGCCTGTGATGATTATATCTTCTACATAGACAGCCAACACCACCATTCCCATGGATCTCTACTTTACGAACACTAAGTGGTCCACATGACATCTGTGAAAGCCAAATTCCCTAAGAACTCGGCTAAACTTCCTGAACCATGCCCTTGGAGACTGCTTCAAATCACAGATGGCCTTCTTGAGTTTGCAAATTTTTCCATTCTCCCTTAAGCAACCAACCTAGGAGGTTGCTCCATGTAAACTTCTTCAATCAGCTCACCGTTTAAAAATGCATTTTTGACATCCAACTAATATAACAACAAAGATCTATTGCCATAGAAATCAACACTCGAATAGAGTTTAGCTTAGCAAACGGTGAAAAAGTTTCTTCTTAGTCCAGGTATAGTATTTGAGCATAGCCTTTTGTCACCAATCTTGCTTTTAGACATTCAATCGAGTCATCAAGTAGGTATTTTATAGAGAAAACTCACCGACATCCACAAAGTCTTTGGCAAGGGGACTAGTTTCTAAGTGTTAGTCCGGTGCATAGCAGTAAGTCGTCTTCCAGAGCTCTTAGCTCGCAATTCATCTTCTAGAGCTCTTCGCCACCAAAGGCAAGCTAATGCCTCATAATAGGATGTGGAAATGACCACCTTAGACAGGGACATGGCAAAGATACAGGCATACGGAAGCAGGAGCTGGTGCGAAATAAAATTAAAAATTGGGTGAAGGGTACACGAGTGAATACTTTTATGAAGAGCTATTAAGATGTCTATTTCTCAACATGGTGGAGGATTTTCAAGAGCCACTTCCAAGGGAGATGGTGGCAGATGTGAACTAGAACCATCGGAATGGACCTAGAAGGTGGCGTCAACTTGTCCAGATTTGGGGAAGGGTCTCTGGTGGAGAAACGCAAGTAAAGTGATCTGTGTATAATGGCTCCCTGACTAGGAGGTGGGGAGAAGAATGGCTTTTCTTCAAAAAAGATCACATCTGTACTAACAATAATCTGATTTTTAATGGATCAAAGCACCTATACCCTTTCTAAGTGCGAGAGTATCCTCAGAAAGCGCATTTGGTAGCATAGGCATTAAGTTTATCAAGACCAAGATGTAGGGTATGAACAAACACACTGCAACCAAATACTCATGCAGGTAGAGGAAATGGTGAAGCTGTGGGAAATAAATGAGAAAATCGAGTTTTTCCATGAAGAAAGGAGGAAGGCATCCAATTATTGAGATGACATGCTGCAAGTATGGTAAAACTTTCGAAGCATTTAGGAACGTGAATATGAGTAAGAAGAGATCTTCCAACTTCCAACAAATGTCTATTTTTCTTTTTTGGCAACTCCATTCTATTGAGTATAGGCACAAGAAGCCTAATGGGTAATGCCGACGGAAGTTAAGAGATCTTGGAAGGAGGTGGAGAGATGCTCAAGTGCATTATCAGAGCTATGCATTTAAATTCTGTGTTAAACTACGTATGAATCTCAGAACGAAAGACTTTTAAACATTTCAAGTACTTTTGAGAAATCTTTCATCATAAATACCCATGTCATTCTTGAACAATCATCAATAAATATAACAAAATACTTGAATCATGAAGATTAGGTATTCTAATGGAACTTCAAACATCAATATGAACCAAATCAAATGAAGATAAACTCCACTTACGGAGCAAAAAGGTAATTCTAGTGTGTTTGGCCTATTGACATGCTTCACATTTGATAGAAGAAACATATTATAAGAAAGGAACAAGCATTTTCAAGGAAGCCAACGAGGGGTGACCAAACCAAGCATGCCATTGTAATGGGGTGGCGTTGACACTGAGAGCAACTTGAATAATTTGAGGTTCCAAGTAGTATAATCCATGCAATTCACGCACCCACCAATTATCTCTTTTGTTTTGACGTCTTGAAACACATAATAGGACGGATAAAAGGTGACAGAGCAATGTAATGTATTGGTTAGTTTACTCACAGATCGTAGGCTAAGAGGATAGTCAAGCACATATAAAACTGAGGGTAGGGTAATGTGAGTACTAGCTAAGGCTATTCCCCGACCAAGGACTTTAGACAAATATCCATTAGACAGGGAGACTGGGAAGCCAGGAACTAAAGGATGGTATACCCCTATCATATGGTCAGTGGCCCAAGTCGATTACCCAAGGTGACAACCCTGTGGAGGCAGCAAGAGCATTACCTGAGGTGACAAGGAGGGCCAAGGAAGTGGAGAAAGGGGTGGTCCCAATATTCCGCACAGGGATTTTCTAGCACATGTTTTGTTGACCAGTCATATGAGCAAGAAACTGATGCTGACTGCAGTTGTCAAGAGCAATGCAGCAACACCAATCCAGACAATGGGCCACTAGTCCAAATGAGGATTCAAACGAGAGCAAGGCAGCAACCAATTGGTCCACAGCACGGATGTTGTGCACACGATCACAATCTAGGCCACGATGGGAGTGCCTCAAAAAAAGATCAACCAGAGTAAACGGTCCCAGCACCTGCACTGGCCCAAATATGATGGCCCATAGTGATGGTCCAACAATACCAATAGACGGTCTCAGTAGCAACGCTGACAGTAGTCTCTCACCGGTGATTTTAGGCCCACAAAAAAAGGTCAGCAGCGGGTTTGAATGTAAGGTGTAATATGCAATATGACACTAGGACACAGCCACATACTTCTTAAATGTAGCAATGTCTGATCACGAGACCAACACTAATCGTTGTGAAGATGGGCCCACATTGTTGATCAGAGTGCCTGATGCTGAGCGTCTGATCAACAAACAACACTGATCACAATGCTTGATGCAATGTGAAGGTGGGCCACAGTGAAAGACTCATGATCACAGTCTGATGGTTATTGGAGATGAAAACAGTAATGATCCAAGCAGCAATGATTAAAAGCAGTTCCACAGTGGGAAATGAACGGTGCTAGATCACTTGGTCAAAAGCAATTTCAAACGACAATGATCCAAAACTGGATCTGAACAACAATGACCAATGACGAACTGCAGACCCAAACAGCAACAGTTGATCAATCGAACAAGTAGAGAAAATGGCAATCTAAACCAACAATCAGAAAATTGGCTATTAGCAAATCAACGATCAACACAATCAGTGATGATTTGCATGGACCCCACTGGTCCAACACATTCCAAAGATATCCCAACTGGATCTTACAGACTCCACCACAAGCAATGAGATGGTCAGTAATTGTGCACAAACAACAAAAAGGAATGCATGCTGAAGATAATCAGATATGAAGATAACAATCAGTAACGTAGAGA
This sequence comes from Magnolia changhungtana, assembly GCA_030180095.1. NCBI lineage: Eukaryota > Viridiplantae > Streptophyta > Magnoliopsida > Magnoliales > Magnoliaceae > Magnolia > Magnolia changhungtana. The sequence continues at coordinate 10,079,624 of JASAUF010000411.1, read as the reverse complement.
TCCCAACTGGATCTTTGATAACAATGTCTAATGCAACGTCAATCAGCATTGAATAGAAAGATCAACAACAATCCAAAACACACTGAAGATATCCAGCTCCAGCTTATGAAGACACCAATGGCCGAATCCTTCGATTGTTCGAATGTGACAAAGAACCCGGAATTGAATTAAAAAATTCGGAAACCACAAATAGATCCACAAAATCAAAAGAAAAGTTGACATTTGAAGCGATCGACGCATTAACGTTGGATATGCATTTGAATTCACCAATGGATCGATTGATGGATTCACTAATAGTGGCAATCACATTGATAGACATGCAAATAGGTCTCAACACACAACTAAAGTACCTTTGCAAAAGATGACTGCGGAACGAAAAAGGAGGCAAACATTTCAGGATCCACAAAGAACTTTAAACTCACAACAAACAAGTTGGCACCAACTAAAGCGCAAGCGAAAGAGACATCATTTACAGTGGACTCCAACAAAGGTTGTGCCCAGCCAACGCTTAGGGTTGCACCATTAGCTTCCACCAAAAGAAGAAGAAGATTCATCATAGAAGTAGTATATAAGTCCAAAGGTTGAGATTGGTTTCCAACATGAGGACAAGTTCTATCAAAGCCGGATAGAAGATGTAAGGCGCGCCCCACCTAGGCTCACGATCCACCACAAGGCCCAACATGTGCTTATTTTTGGATTGTTTATCTATAGCTTTGGGCCCTAAATATCAAGATTTACAATTTACTGTTTGTGGAAAATATGGAGGCTGATTTAGAGATGTGATTGAAGATATGGGGAAATGTGATTGAAGATGTAGGAGTAAATTTAAAGATACGATTGAAGATTTACAGAATTATTTCTTAGATTTGCTTCTACTATTATTGGGCTTTTACCATCTTAGGTAGATCAGATTCATTTGAAATCAATATCTGAGTTGGGGGAATTCTCATTGAAGATTCATTTAGGATCTAAGGGAGGGGGATTGGAGGTAGGCATTCAAAATTTTTCTAAGTGTGATTTTTTCTCAAGTATTGTATGAAGAAGTTTGATATTAATAAGTATTTCTCCCTCTCTGCTCAAATATTTTTGTAGGTGCTCTTGTCCATTTCTTTGCAATTTGGGTGTCAAGATCTCATTGACTCGATAACCGGGTTGCACCACGTCATCTTGACCATCCGATCCACGACTGGAAAATGGACAATCTATTTTTATTCTATGAAAGGCTTGATCATCGAAAATCGTATGGAGCTCACCTTTGATTGCCCTTACAATCCCAATGGTTTAATAGCCTAACTTGACACATTCCATCAGCCTTAGGGCTTTTGGCGTATTGGTCAGGTTCTTAATAATTGGTATCAGAGCCAACGCCACATCCTATGTTCGAGTCACGAAAGGGGCGACCTGTAAAAAGGGTAACCTGGACTAGAGTGAAAGCCATCACAATGTGGAGAAGGCTACCTAGACAACTAGGGTGCAAGTACAACTACCATGAGTAGAGGGCTAATTGGACAGCCAGAGTGCAACAACCATGAGTGGAAAGGGCTACTTGAAAAGGAAGCCAGAGTGAGTGCCTCCACGAACTTTAGTTGCGAAGCGTGGAGGAATGTTATTATTCCAATGGTTTAAGAGCTTAGCTTGCCGGGTTCCATCAGTCATGTGGCTTTTAGCATATTGGTTAGGTTCTTAACACCATCCCTCATAATAATCACTTGCTATGATGATGCTAATGTTCGATCATTGGATGACAGCAAGTGGAAGGTCCATCTTTTAATTTTAGAAAAGTTCTTATCATTAATTGGGACCATCAATCATGTGGGCCCACTTTTGATTGGGCATGCCTCCTGAAAGTCATTTTGGTTGCATCATCCTAAGCATCCAGTTAGCTATTAGGAAACGGACAATCCATATTATTGTGTACTAGAAACAGCTTAACCAGTATATCATGTGGGACCTACCTTTAATTGCCTCTCCCTCCCAAATATCACTTTAATCTTATGAACCTAACCACCCAACTAATGGATGGGAAATGGACTATCCATAAAGGTTTGATAAACTATCTAGACATCCATCATGTTGGACCTACCTATAAGCTTGGACATAGAATAAAAGAGATTTGTGTTGAAGTGGTGTGAGAGAGGAGTGTGTGGAGGAGAATGCCTATGTTTTTTTTCCCTAGCTTCTCATGGTTATTATTTTGCCAGCTAAAAGCTGGGGAAATAGTTCTCAAGAGAATCTGTTAAAATGGGGCCTTTGGGAAATGAAAAACCAGGAAAGGGGCATTGCAAACATATTTTCCAGGAGCAAGCTGCGAATTTTGTTTCCAGACACAACAAAATCACAGAATCCAAACAGACCCTCAGGGCATGTGAGGGTCTGTTTGGATTCAATGAAATATAAGAAATGCCAATTCCAAGGAAATAGCATTTTCGTTGTTTGTTTTTGTAAATTTTTCTGAAAACATTGTTTCCATTTTCCTCCAATTTATGGAAAATGCACCATTTTCATTTCCTTATTCATGCTCAAGAAACGTGATTTCCACGAAATTGAGGAATAAGAGAGGAAATGACTCTCCACAAAGTGCCCCACCAAACACGTGCCACCAACTATCTTCATGTGCCCCAAATGTGCAATTGTTCATCTTACAAGTACCAATGTGCAACATGTGCCACCATCCATCTTAAAGGACCGTACATGCGCCAATGTGCCACTGTACTGCATGTGCCACTGTGTTGCACGTGCAACATGTGCCATCATTAGCTTCAAGAGACCCACATGTGCCAATGTGCCACACATGTTGTAGTGCCAATGTACCACATGTACCGCCCTCCCATCTTCAAGAGCTCCATGTGTGCCACATGCACCCATGCATTTTATGGGGAACATGTGCCACCATCTTCAAGCATCCCATATGGTCAATGTGCTACATGTGCAACCATCTGTCTTAAAGCACCCCGCATGTGTCACCTTCCATCTTCAAGCACCCCACATGTGCCACATGTGCCAACATAATACATGTGCAACATGTGCCACCTCCCATCTTCAAGAGCTCCATGTGTGCCACATGCACCCATGCATTTTATGGGGAACATGTGCCACCATCTTCAAGCATCCCATATGGTCAATGTGCTACATGTGCAACCATCCGTCTTAAAGCACCCCACATGTGTCACCTTCCATCTTCAAGCACCCCACATGTGCCACATGTGCCAACATAATACATGTGCAACATGTGCCACCATCCATCTTCAAGCAGCCCGTGTTTGCCACAATGCTACACCTACCGATGTGTCACGTGCAATGTTTTCGAATGGCATAAGTGATCCCATGCGACCCAAGGGGGCTGTGTGCTTATGTGATGACACAGCCCCCAAAACATTTTTTTTAATAAAAAAAGGGAAATTTTAAGGAAAATGAAAATTTATGTAAAAAGACTACCAAGTGTAGGGAATTGTTTTTGTGGTTTCATTAGACTATTAGACTAACTAGTCAACTAAAAACTACTTAAATGAATGCATATACTAAAAAATGTGAAAAAACAACTTACAAATTTTATTGATGTCATTTTATGAGAGAATGAGAGTAATAGATAAGAGAGAGAGAGAGAGAGAGAGAGAGAGCTAAGAGACTAGAGAGTTTCAAATATGAGAGTATTAGAGTCAACATAAGAGAGTTTCAGATATGAGCGTATTAGAGTCAATGTAAGAGAGTTTCAGATATGAGAGTATTAAAGTCAAAGAGTAAGAGAGTAAGAAAATAAGAGAGTTGTGAAAGTAGAGGGGTGGGAGTGCCTATTTATAGGCAAATAGTAAGAGAAAATGAAGCAAAAAATAAGTCCTAACAGTCAGAAATCTAACCATTGGGAGGTTATGCCATCACATATTGTGTATTCGATGGCATAACCACATAATTACGGCGTATGGCATGCTTCTCTATGCGACCGCATACGCCCTAACGGCACAATAACTGCATATGCCACCATGGCATATGCAATCCACCGGTCCAAAATGGCATGTGTATTGGAATAAGCACTTATGCCATCCCATATGACAACACTGATCGCATGTGACAATGCAACACATGCCACAATCCATATTCAACACTACATGTGCCGCCTCCTGTTTTTAAGTAAAATTTTCATGCAAAATTCCTTTTTTCCAAACAATGAATTTGAAAATTGAGGAATATTTTCCAAGAAAATCTTGTTGAAAAACAAGGAAAATGGCTTTTCCTTCCTCACAGTTTCCTAGAAAAAAAAAAAAAAACATTCTTCCTTTTGTTTTTCCATGAATCCAAACAAGCCCTGAAAGAAAATGCACCAAAGAAATGTCTAGTATCACGCTTCAATGAAACAGGAAAATCAGAAATATCAGTACTATAGCTAAATCTAGACTTGACGTGAGGATTCAATTCCTTCTCTAATTTCATTGTCCAAGATGCTTGAATTCTATAGAAAAGGAAGTCTCAAAAACTAAAAATTCAACGATGATACAAACATGATCCAAGCATTACACATCTGCATAAAAATGTACATTGGATACTAGATGCAGTTCAACCAATAAAAATCTGAGATAGCCATAGAAATGAGAAGATGATTATTCACTAAACAACGATGGTAAAACTTCTGAATTCCAGAAAACAGAGTTCAATCAAACTCTAGATCGAACCTTCCTTTGGCCGTGATATCATGAAGTGATAACAAACAGAATGCATGGTGATTTTGCCAAACCACAGATTGGTGTTTATGAAGTAGCAGACCCCAATTAGTTGGATAAAGCTTGGATGATGATGAGGCTTAGATGATGACGATGATTGTTGGTGTTTATGAACTAAATGGTCCAGATGAGATCTCTATAACATTTTTTGTTATTCATACAAACAACCTACTTGAGAAAGCTAAATATTAACTGATGCTACAAGCAATATTGAGAGTTCTACTGCAACACATTGCTCCTAAATTAAATGCTTGCTCACACCATACGTTGCGTACTATGCAGCATGTCAGAACTTGAATTTTGTAGGTATGTAAATAATATTATTGTCAAGAATAATCTTTGTATTTTGAAGAGGACTTGGGTTTGTAGTTTACATGAAAATAGGTCAAATAAACAATTTGATCTATGTGTTTGTTGAACCTATCATGGATTGCTATTGATTCTAGAGAATCACTTGTGCTGGGAAATTTAACCGTCTCATACATGGCTTGGAAAAAAGGATGACTATAGAAAATAAGGCCAAATAAAGGATTGGTTGGATAATCTGATCAGTGAAATTTTTGCACAATAGCCCATGAAATGTGTTTTAGACTTAAGGGACAGTTCCGATTCGTCGATTTGACTGTCCAAGTGAACCAATGCAGATAGGAGCACTATAACTTATCATGCTCCGAGAGAAGTGGAGCATCTGTCATTTATTATGTTCTTTTTCACAAGTTATGTTAAAACTACAAAAACAAGTCCTCTTAAAATTACAAAGCATGTTCTTGACAAAAAAATTACAGAACATAGAATCAGCCAGTACTGACATACACAGAGGGGGAGTTCAACGCTAAACATACTTATTAGTATGTACCAACGAACAAATAATGGTCATTAGTCACCATAATTTCCCCACCAAATCTTGCTTAAAACATTAAGTTCATGGTGAAGACACTACACTTGATTTTAACTGGTATGTGTTGGTGAATATGGAACTCATGTGTTTGTGGATATGGGTAGAGGTATTCTTGTTCTCAAGGAAAATAACTTAGCAAGGACTACAACTCTACCAAGGTTATAAAAGATAAGCTGGTATAACATTACCATTACACTTGAAAATGGAGCAAGATTCTGCATCTGAGGGTTTGTATGAGGGTAGGAGTATGCTGCAGCATTTGCCTGTGTGGCATTTTCAAATGAATAACCAGCTACAGATGGAAATGGGTACTGATGCCCATGTGTCGCTTCCGCAGGGTTATCATGTTTTACAACCTCAGGTTGTGAAGACGAAGGTGAATCCACATTCTCATTTAAGGCAGGTCTCAGTTGCTCATTGCCATAGTACTCAGGATTTCTGCCACAATGAAACATCAAAACATCACAAGACATCCACATAAGTCCAATTGCAATGTGAATGACGATGGCCACACCTGGTATCTGAGGATTCAATGGGAGGAGCATCTGCTACAGATGGTTCCTCCAAGTTACTCTTCAGGGCCTTTGATGCAAATGATCCGGAAAATGTAGGATTGAGACCAGATCCAAAGCTACCAAAGCTCAAATGCGAGAAGTCCGCAGTTGGGACCTGCAGATGATCTGGAATTATGACTGCAGGGCTACCCTCTGCAGCACGTGCACCTACTTCTCCTTTCTGTAAACTTAGTTGCTGTAAGCTTGCAGCAGCTGATGATACTGTGACACCAACATCTTCAACTGAAGAAGGTACAGGATAATCTGGAACAGATAAGTGTGAGCTTCCCCAATTCGTGGAAAGAAATCAATGGACTTCCACAGTTAAGAGAACAGAAAACATTCAATGGTTACCACGTGATGATGATACAAATTGTTTACAAATCCTTAAACGACAAGCTAGGTTCAAATGATACCCAACATATCATAGAAAAAGTACCGTCTTTTGTGCATATTTTCACACGTGTTGGATACTCGGTCGATGTTCATGTGCTGGTTGGAAGCTTTGTCATCTAGGTTCTCTTCTTGAACTTACAAATGCAAGTCAAAATGATCTTACCAGTCTAAAGCTAGTCAGATAAACATTTACATGCCATAAGATTTACAACAATTAATCACCAAAATGTAGCGTGGCGTCAGAACATATATGACAATTGGGGTTTCAATGACTCCTATGCTTTTTTGGGAACAATGTAACAATCGATGAGCACTGATTCAGAGTAATCATCACCTAGGTTCTAAACTCCAGAGGCACCTACTCCGATTTGGCTAGTCAACTTACAGATTCAGAACTCATCCAAAATTCCAAATCATCATGAGTGGAGAACGGACAAAGAAAAAACAGATATTTAGAACACGATTTTTAGCAGTCAATATATTCTCCCACTCCACAATACAGATTGATGAGAAATGAATCAGCAGGACAGACTACCCGAGACACACCGTACATGTATACAGGTTTTAGCACTCAACAGTCAATATATACTCTTAGACACACTGCCCAAGGCATGTCATTGTGGGCGATTCTAGTTCAAATGCATGGCAGATACAAATATTCCAATGGTTCTCTACAATAAAATTAGAGAGAGAAGCACCAAGGTCCATTGTTCGAAAACCGGGAAGCCAAACTCAGCTAGATTGACCAATGAGTCAGAACTCAGACAAGTTGACAATGGCCTGGCTAGGTTTCACTAGTTTTGACTAGGTGTATTGATAACAAAAGTAACAGAAGCCATCATTTACACCCACTCCTAACTGACAAATGTACCCATGCCATCTACTTCTGGGTAAAAATAGTCCAACGCTACTATTGCATGGCCAAAAGTAATAAAGAATGAGTGTATTTATTAATGCCATATGATTCAAGCTGGAGGCACATCTGCAACATGCATGAGCGTGAGAACGGCCACTCATCAAATAGGTCCCACCATTAACATAGCTTGCTGCAATATCAGGACAAGTCACTAATCATGTGGCTAATCAGTACATGCTGAATATGGACCAGTCATCTTTTTTTCTTACCATCCATTTTGTCATGCATATGCAGTCCACCTAGTTGAGCGCAGTGGAATGATTTTTGGGCCAGGGATGCTCATGTGGAACCCACATGATGAGAGACCAAGATTGTTTGCCACAACATGTGTAGCGAGTCACCTCTTCAATCTCTAGTGCAATTTTTCATGGCTCAAGGAAGTTTGATTTTTTATTTTTTTTTTCAACACGAGCATTCACCACCATTATCAGAGTGTAGGTTTCTCATCTATAATCCATTGGACACATTGGATGTAATTACATCATCCAGATCACCCAAATTGTGGACCCCATAGGGGATGGTACATACCAGAAAATCACACTGACTAGATGACTTAACAACATTTATTGTTGATATTGGACTCAAGTGAACGTCCACCATTTTGTTAGTTGTGGTATGCGGTCTCTCTATTGTACATTTGGCATACAGCAATCTGGACTGTCCAAATCATGGGACTACAATGAAACAGCATAGATTCAAGTTTACACTAACACCCATCTGATTTCTCTCACTGAATTTGGACCTTGACCATTTTACTTTTAACCATCCAATTGATCGCAACTAATTGGACGGTCAGGATCATCCAATCAGGAGGAAAGACCAAAAGGACGTGGATGGAGGTTGTAAGAAAAGACTTATTGACCTATGGTATAGCTGAAGGTATGGCCCTTGATAGAGTGGAATGGCAGAACAGGATTCATGTAGTGGACTCCAACTAATTGGGATAAGGCTTAGATGATGATGAATCAATGTCATCTTAGGGCTATGCTCCATCCACAATGAGACCCATGATTTGTACAATCTGGGTTGGCATTAATGCCTACCATATGTACTATGTACATGAAATAGTGCTGAACAAGCATTTGTCCGCAGAAGTCATTATCTAAAAGTATGCAAAGTTTTCAAATTCAGTTCACTGTGCTGGTGGGGAGTAGTGTTCCTTCCATATAGATGGATGTGGGTTCAAAACCCATGATTGTTTTGTGCAACATGGAACCTGTTCGAGTCACGTAAAACTCAATGCATCCACCCAGTTTTCCAAAGAATCAGTCAAGTTTACTTAAATCTGCAAGTTCCTGTCATGAGCCAAGTCGTACAAGAAATTGGCTTGTTTGTGTCGATCCCAGTCAACTTGGCCAATCACTGAGTTGACTCACCGAGTTTTTAACAATGCAAAATTCAATTTAAAATATTAATGATTACCTTCCTGATGTTCAAATGCAAGCCTCTGAGGCTGGTATGAACTTCTGTTTTCGAATGAGTTATCATCAAAATGAGATGCACCTCCCGAATTATCTCCCTGTAACTGTCTATCAGATGCCTCAGCAGTTAGATTGTCAATAGCAACAATTCCCTCTGTGACTTGGACCTCATCAAGTCGAGAATTTAGATGCAAAGTTGTTCTATCAACATGCAAGGTAGATGAAGCTGGTGGCTCAGCATAAAGCACAGAAGCACCAGCAGAATCCGCAACGGATGACCCACTTACACCAGGTGACTGCTCAACCAAGGGCCATTCGTCACAAGAGATATGTTGGTTCACAGCAATGCCTTGATCGGGAATTATCTCTGAAACCTTCGAAGCAGGATCTTGAGTAGAATGTAAATCATGGTATGATTCTGATGGTAGAGGCATGGACACTGGGGGATGTTTGACACTGTGTTGTGATGTACTTGACACATTTGCATTATGTGGCGGGTAGGAAGTCTCAGTTGACGCAGCTGACACATTGGAAGCCTTGCCATGTGGCCTGCCCATCCTCACAATGTCAGCCATTGAAACTTGTCCAGGTACTCCCATCCAGGCGGGTTGAAATCCTGGAGAAGGTTGTGAGGACAAAGGGATGATATCAGGTGCGCCCATCATCAGTACTGTGTTTTCCGCGGAAACAGAATCACTGCAACAGAAATCAAAAGAGCACATCAACAATCAACTCACAACTAAGCATGCACGTCAACCTGGATTCCTAAAAGATATCACATCATATGCCACCACTGCAACACACCAAGGAATTCATCATTGAGTTCAAACAATAGGAGTGCATGACCATTGAATACCACAGATTATGATCCATCCAGCATGCATTAATATTTTCATCTTTAGTTACAAAATTGGAGAAAAGATAAGGACTATAAAGTTTATCAGAGCTGAGAATCTAGGTGACATTTTTTTGTATGGGCAAACATAAAAGCACCACAACAACAGCAGCAGCAGCAGCAGCAGCAGCAGCAGCAACAACAACAACAAAAAAAATCCATTCCTTTTAAAACCCTTCATCTTTCAAGCACTTCTTTAAGCGATTCTTTTGAGATATTCCACAGGATTCCTGACGTGATTGAAGATGAGATCAAATGTCTGAAAGCCTTTAATAAGCTATGAATGCATAATCATATTGATCAGGGTAAATTAGCAAGGAACGATAAATATGAAGGACATAATGTCATAATGTGCGGCCCCGCTATCAATTTGTTGATTGTAGTCAACCTATGTAATAGACTATTAGATAGTGCTTGACTGTAATCAACCTATGTAATAGACTATTAGATAGTGATTGATTGTAGTCAATTTATGTAGTAGTCTATCACACTGCACCTTTGGGAGTTTTATGCTCTCATTGCTGGTCCGCAGCCCAGATAAAGGAGGGTTGGGTCAGTTTGGCAGCCGGCATAAGAAAGAAAAAACTTATGCCATAACTTCCAACATGAATCCAAACAATGTGGCACAAACTGATGCTAAGGCGTTCCCTATAAGCAACATGCTGCATCCAAACTCAGGTGTGGTTAGAAATGGGCACGGGTTGTCTGGGACATTCCCAGAAGCAATGCGCTAGAGCAGTGCCTGGTCGCGGGGAGAAGTAGGCAAGGGTTCCGTGCCAATCTAAATGCATGCAAGTAAAAATCCCACGTGGAATATAGGGATATTGATTAGTAAGACCAACGAGTTAGTAGATACAATGAAATAAAGGAGAGTTAACATTGCTTGCATTCAAGAGACCCAAGTTGAAAGGAGCCAAAACTATTTTATATAATATATATATATATAAAGCTTTGGTATATAATATAAGAAAGGACAATAATAAAAATGGGGCAGGGGTAGAGGTAGAAAAAGATTTAAAAGACAAAATTGTAGATGTTAAGAGAGTAAGTAATAGGATTTTATTAATAAAACTTGCAGTAGGAGAGGAGATGAACAATGTTTTTAGTGCATATGCACCACAGGTAGCGCTAGAGGATAGAGTTAAGAGAGAATTCTAGGAGGATATGGATGCACCAATGCAAGAAATTTTGAACGAAGAATTGATACTTGTACAAGGAGACTTAAGGGCCTGTTTGGCCAGGCAGATCCCACGGTATTAGGAGGGATGGGATCGGCAATATCCTGGGATAGGCATGACGAGCCAAACAGATCCGGTGAACTTGTCCTGGGATATGAGCAATCCCATGGATCTTAAGACAATCCACTGACATCACCATCATTACCTTAAAATTGATCCTATCCCTTGGTTGGATGGATTGGAAGGTAAAATCCCGGGATATGCAGGGCGTGCCAAACAGACCCAGTGAACTTGTCCCGGGATATAAGCAATCCCATGGATCTTAAGACAATCCACTGACACCACCATCATTACCTTAAAATTGATCCCATCCCTCCTAATACCATGGGATCTGCCCGGCCAAACAGGCCCTAAATGGTCATGTAGGAAAAGAAAGTAGGGAATATGAAAGGGGACATGGAAGATACGGTTTTGGGAGAATAAATGAGATGGAAGAAGCTATTCTTGATTTCGTCACAGCATACAACTTAGTTGTAACAAGCACATCCTTAAAAAAGGGAGATGAACATTTAATAACTTTCGGAAGTGGATCACATACAAGCCAAATAGATTTCTTTCTACTTAGGAAGACAAAACAATGAATATGTAAGGACTAAAGGTGATACCTGAAGAGAGTTTGACTGCACAATATAGGTTAATGGAAATGTACGTTTACATTAAGAAATGGAAGAAAGGGAATGAAATTAATAGGTATCTAGACTAGGCGATGGAATTTAAAAGGGGAGAAAACAGCGTTATTCATAAATCAACTGATGGAGAAGTGGAACGTCGAGAAAGAAGAATGGGTTTGGTTCCTTGGCTCAGTGGTAGACTAACTCTGTTTCAAAACAGAGACAAGGGATCAAGTGCCCATGTGGGGTGGGTGGGTGGTTGGGTGGGGGTGGGGGTGTGTTAAAAAAATGTCGAGAAAGAAGAAAACATTATGTAGAATGAGATGGTTGAGTGCAATAGGAACATGGGAAAAAATCTTTTGAGAGAATAGATTTAATAAAAAGACACAACAAACGGCAGAAAAGGAAACAACAAACAAAAAATAATTATAGGCCCCGAAAGGGCTAGAAGTGGGGGGGAAATGTTTTAGGGGGATCAAGAACGAAAAGTTAATCCTTTAAGGAAACTTGGTGGTGGAATGACGATTTACGAAAAGCTATTAACAAGAAAAGTTCATATTTCAGTTGCACACTTGCTAGCTAGAAATGGTGTTTCAAGATCTTCTCTTGTAACCAACAATTGCTATACATTGCCCTAATGGATAGCTAGCTTTCATTCTAGTTTTGATCTTTCTTTAACAAATTTCTAACCACAATAATAAGCATGGGTAATAGAGGCAAAATGTCAAAGCTATTGCTTGGTAACATAAAAGGGAATATGTATCAACTTCCTCTACCCCCAGCTTAACAAAGGGGATTGAGCATTTATGGGTACATCAGAGGACCTACTCGAGTGCACCAAAGACCGAGACGACCACCCACATTAGCGCAACTTTCTTGGTGGATGGGAGACGAGTTCCGTATGGGGCCCGACGAGCCATTTGGAAGACCACACATGCATTAGACGCGCATCAAGAAGACCCCACTTTGAGATGATGCGTGTGGGCTGCTTAGGACACCATTTTATTCATATGATTTTTATTTCGTGTTGATCCGACAGTTGGATCATGTTGATCAGGCCATCGGGCCGCCAGATCTTCCAAATTTGTGCCCCCTGGACTCTGATCTTGCTTCCTTAATGTTTTTTGTTATTTTTAGGATTTATTTGATGGTTGAGATTGATAATAAGTGTTTTTGTTTTCTTATTTTCAATGAAGGACAATTTCACTTAAGTGAGTGGCATAGTTGTAATTATTCCGAATTTTTAATTATAAAAGCACAGGAGGGTGGAGGTCCAACCCTTGTAGTGTTATTGAGAATAAAGGAAAAGAGAGGGGCTCTCTTGTGTGGATGAAAATCTCTTATGTGAATGAATTTTCATCCTTGTATTTTAGGGTTTATGAGAAACTCTCCCTTCCAATTGAATTGTGGAAGGGTGGAAGCTTGTTTGGTGGTGGATTCCCCAAGGTACATCCTTCCTCTTTCTCTTCTTTAAAAGGTATTCTTCTTCTCTTATCTTTCTCTTTCCCCTTCCATTACAACCTTCTAAACCCATCAAAACACCACTCGATCCTCCCTCTCTTTCTTCTCATTTACCTAGACACGTGTGGGCCCCCATTTGGGGTTTCTGTATTTGATTTTCCTCCAAAACTTCATAATCCTAGATCCTTTGAATCCTGGAAAACCCCATTCCTAAATCTTCATCCATGAATACAAAACCCCAATGAAAATATGAATTTTTGTGAAACTTTCCCCAAACTAGAATTTTGCGTGCATCTGTCTATCTACGTGGTTGTTGCACTATCCACGTTAGATTGGAAGTCCCTACTTCCACATGGGCCACTCTTGAATTATTTTATATTTTTGTGCATTGCATATGTGATAACCTAGGACCTTCGCATTATAAATCTGAATTTTCGAATCTATTATGTAGTTATGTTTGATTTTAGATGTTGATTGTAGAAATTAATGTGTAAATTGATCTCTCATCTTGCATCCTAGGGTAGTTTCCATCATCCTACATCAAGCTTGCTTTTTCTTACAATTATTTAATAATCACTCGACATATTTGCCATGGGGCAGGCGTGTAATTTTTGTTCTTTGTACTCAAATTAGATGCTTATATTTCTATTCTTATGCCGCAGAGTGAGCTGATCAATGAACAGGTTTCATCCACACTAGAGGTAAATTGACCCATTTCAAACACGGAAATTTATATTCTCTGTCTCATTGTAGCCTCTCCAAATTCCAAATTGACCAACCTCCACTCTTCGCAATCACATTTGGTTATCCCAAAATTATTGAGCTTGTGGAATCAAATGGGCTAATATGATACTCGGATCCTTCAAAAGTTGAAGTAACTAAGTCAGACTGATGCAGGACAATTAACCACTTGCTCTAAAAGCTCGAACTAATAGAGTGTGGCGAATTAATCCATTTATCTCATAGCCCAAGCCCCAAATGCATGGGTTAGGTCCTCGGCTGAACCCTCCTCGTGGGCCAAAAATCCATGGATTTCGCCCCATCGTGGGCCCCAAATCCACTGGTTAGATCCTCTTCCGAACCGTCCTCGTGGGCGACAAATCCATGGATTCCGCGTCATCGTGGGCCCCAAATCCATGGGTTCCGCCTCACACGAGCCACCGGCCTAACACGGGCCTCAAATCACATGGGTTATACGGGCCGCCCACCCCAAGATAAGTGGAGGGTAGCTTATTCGGCTTGCATATGAAAATTTGCATGAAGACATCTAAATCTCGTTCATCCAACCTAATGCGCAACTTCACACCTCTTCTAGATATTTATGTTTTGCCCAAATACTACTACTCACCGAATAACCATGTGCAGATGATTGACTTGAGATTGCTCGGCCTCACGAAACAAGATAATGTCATCAGCAAACTAAAGGTAATAGATCTGAGGTCTACATTTTCAACCAAGATACATTGAACTAACCAACCTTCCTCACCTAGATCAACACCCTACTAACCTCGGCAGACCCCATGAGGAGAAATGGGGAGGATAACCTTGTCAAACTCAAAGCCCTCTATAGCCCTGGCAAAACCTTCGAGAGATCCATTCAATGGAACTAAAAGGAAGCCTAGGAACCTCATCCAATTCCTCTATTGATCCCCAAAAAACATTCTTCTTAGCATACAAGGAACAAAGTTCCAATCCACATGATCATAAGCATTATGCCAAAGTTCCCCATCCTGTACATAGAGTTAATGCATTCATGAACAATAAGAGCACTACTAAAATTCAGAATTTGTCTATCATAAACAAATGCCCCTTAGCCTTTGAGATGATTTCCCAAGAACTTTGTGTAATATGATTAGCAAGAGTTTTAGCCAACAGTTTACAAGGACTGCCAATTAAGCTAATAGGCCAAAAATCATTGAGACTTTCAGCTCCTACTTAAGGACCAAAGAAAAGGACGAGGAACGAATGTCCTTGGATAATTAGCCTCTTTCATAGAACTTTGAAATGAAATCCATCACATCACCTTGTACATCTTCACAAAAGACCTGAAAGAATGCGATCAAGTATCAATCAAAACCTGAAGCTTTACCACTCCTAAGCATGGCGTGCCATACCGTCATTACGGGACCGTAAAGGCCATTACATAAAGGTAATGGTGGTAACCATTACATGTTATGGGATCGTAACAGTTGTAACGGCCGTTATAAAAAGAATGACCCGTAACAGCCCATTATGCCCCTGTAAAGGCTGTAACGGTCCATGACAGGGCTGCAACGGATGTTACAGCCGTATCGTAAAGGTAACAGTGGCGGCCGTTATGGCCACCGTTATCGTTATGGAATACCTTGCTCCTAAGGCATTTGATTGCATCCCAAACCTCCTCTTCAAAAGGTTTTTATAACCAAGTTGCCTACGCCACCTCAACTTGATCAAAGTCCATGTTATCCACCCTAAACCAGTTCCACCCATCATAAGAGAGAAGGTTGGAATAAAACTTCACAACGAAGTCACATATCAAGTATTTCTCTTCTATTCTTTCCATGTCAACTGCTAATACATGAATCTGATTATTTCCTCTCCCTGCATTTGCAATACCATGGAAAAATTGTGTACTTTTATCCCCTTCTTTTAACTAAATAGCCCTGGATCTTTCATGTTGCTTGATCCTCTTCTTTTGCTTTCTTGAATTCTAACTCCTAACACGAAGACTTTCACTAAAATGTCTCGCGCATGTTCCAAGGGGGGCAAGTATAGCTGCATCAGAGGTGTGTGTGGGTGTAGCACAGTAGCAAAGCTATATAATAATTGCAAAAAATTCTAGATCAATATGAATTAAGTAATAAACGAAAATGTCCTGGTGATCCTACTGAGGATTTGATTTCTACTAAGCAGTAGGAGAAGTGAAAAACTGAATCCAGATTGCTCGTGGTAATCCAACTAAGGAGTTGCTTTCAATTGAGCGTAGGACAACCCAAGGCAGACTGCAACTTCTTATGTCTGTATCAATGAATTTCAGTTGAGCGGAGCCTCATGCCATAGCAGTCACAAAAAAGCACATAATTGAGTCAATGGATTCAATCCCAGCTTAATAAAGCAAGAACAAGGGGATGACTTTCATCGCTAGTATATGCATGGAAGCATGAGCATATGAAACAGGCTAAGTAAGCAGACAGAATATATAAGTTGAAGTCTTGAAGACTAACAAGATGCATAATACCGAGGGTACAAAAAATCAGTAAAGACAGCACTTAATATATTTTTATACAGAGCTCATTCATTTAAGTTGCATCTGTAGCTCTTAATGTTCTGCAAAAACAAAGCAGACATTTCTTCTGAAGTTGCAACTGAACTCACCTCAGAGATGTAGACTTGCGATTAGTATTATGTCCTGCAATACCAGATGCAGAAGATGAGCTCGGAATAGCACTTGCCCCATTTTCTTTCTTGTATGCAGCTTTACCACGTGTAACTCCAGGCTCTGACAAAACAGCAAAGAAAGAACTCATAAATATAAATGCCTCGTATGGAACTTCAACTACCAAAATTTACATTTTAAAAAAAAGAAAAAAACTAAACAAAGGTATGCACCACCATATGCAGAACAGGATTTTGTAGTCCCATGCACATACCATTTGAGCTGAATTGAGTAGAGCCACTGCGTCCAGCATTACGGTCCATGCCACCCCTACCTCCACGATTTGTGGTGCTGCTCACACCTCGAGACCTGGATTCTGTGGTTTCCTTTATCTGGAGAGATGTGAGTCCAAAAGGGAACTGTGAGTTATTGTTGTTGTTGAAAGTAATGCAACTGACATGAGGATTACATCTGGTATTTTTGTAGGAAGTCAGAAACATGTTCCTAGTTTATACAGGTCAATAAGCAGTATGATAAGGTGAGAACATTGCCTCTTTTCAGCACAAGCAATAAGTTCTAAGTGTAAAAGATTGAAGTGATTAGCAATTGTTAATGTGAACTGGAATTGCATCAAGACCCACCAGCACACTTGCCAATGTGGCAAACCCAAGCAAGATCCAGACCATCACGTGCAATACGCATGCATATTGTATGTGGACAATTCAGCATTCTCCACCATGTAGACTCCTGGCCCAAGAGTAAGAACAGTTCACTCATCAAGCAAGACACAAGCATGTTGCATGTGGACAATTGACCATTCTTCACCAATTATTGTTTTTGTGCACATTGACCATTCTTCACCAATTATTGTTTTTGTGCATATTGACCATTCTTCACCAATTATTGTTTTTGTGCACATTGACCATTCTCCACTATTCACTGTTTCTTGGATCAGGGATCTACACAATGGAGCCCGCCTTACAAAAGGCCAGGATCATGCACACATGCACCACACTGCCACATCTAAATATAAGTCTTGTTTGTGGGGCTGTACTCATCCAGCAAAATATATGAAAATCCAAGAATCAAGTAGCAAAGCACAGCAATTTAATGTGCAGTGGGCCACACAACTTACAGTGAAGACAGTTGATGGTGAGAAAAAAGGATCAAAGCTCAAACAAACAACAGAAACCTATAACTTTCACATACGCACTCACCTCCTTCTTCTTTTCCCGTTTGCTCTTCACCTCATGAAAGGGATCTGCAAGATCCATAATTATCGAATTAGAAGCAAGGTTCATGTTGAAAAGAGGAAATTCTTGAACCTAAAATTTCAACCTCAGAAAAAAATATATATAAATGCAAATAAACTGTTATTAACCAGTGTAAAGTAGCTACATCCTCTAATAAACTAGCTATAGATGTTCACTTGGTAAACAAAAAGCAAATGTACTCAAGTACTAAAGTGGATCAAAATCAACCACAGCTAAAGAACACCGCAAGAAATGCAAAATCCTACCTTCTGTTACAGATCTATTTAAAAGGACATCAGACCTAGAGTGGGAAAAAAATGAGGATGAGCGATCAATGCCGACGAAAATAGAAAGACAGCTCTCGGCAGTAAATGGAATGGAAATTGTAACCTAAAACAGAAGGGTTTGAAGGGGGGGGAAATGAAACTTCCAATTTGAAGTTACAATCTTTTTGCTTATAGAGGAGATCGGGATCAACAGGAACAGACTGTACATATCTAGAACTAAAAAGACGAGAAATAAAAAATAAAAAACACACACAGTGCGGAGTCACGATCAGCGAAACACGAATATGGGTGTTTTCTTAACCGATAGCGACATCAAGAAGATACCAGCATCCCTGGAATGGGAGAAAGCGATTGAAGAAGGAAAACGAAATAAAATATAAAGAAAGCGGTTTTCGGATCATCAAATATTCCAGGAAAAAGAAAGAGAGAGATTGTGTGCGCGGAAGATCGGAACCCTAGAAAAAAGATGGATGGAGAGATCGGAGAAGAGGAAGAGATTGACAACCTTGGGCAAGGAGTCGATTGACGGTTTCATTGGGGTCCATGTTACATTCTTTTAGCATGGCGTAGATCTCGTGATCTGGGCAGTTCACAATCTCTTTCAAGCTCTGCACCATCTTCCTAGATGCTGCCGGAATCGAAGACACCCCATTCATAATCTTCCCGTTGCTGCTGCTGCTGCTGCCGCCTCCGTTGCTCATTCTCTCACTCTCTCTCTCTCTTTCCCTCTCTCAGAGGCAAGAAACCCCTTTCTTCTCTTTCTTTTTTTTTTTCTTTCCTCAGCTTCTACGACTCCTCTGCCGCTGGTCTGCCGCTGTGATAGAAGATTACAATCTCGCCTAAAGCTGAAACCCTCTTTCTCTTTTCCTTTTCGTTCTTATTTATTTTTGCTGTGATGTCGATCTATTTGCTGCTCTGGCTCGGTGTGACGTTCAATACGCCGACGCTTCGGAACGATAAGCATGTGATACATTAATTCGTATTGAACCCACTAAATCGTGGAACCTACTATCGCAGAGCTGACTTTTGGTTCAACAGACACTTGTCCAATGAAATAAGACCATAGGATACTTTTCATTTTTAACCATCCAATAAATGTCCACCAATCTGATGATCAGTTATCAAGCGAATATGTAATTTTGTTACCTACGCATGTAGACCGTTATACATGTAACCCAAGTGCGCAATTTTTTTTTGTAAATCTTGAAGTGCGTAATCCAACACTCTCTTCTAAAATTATTATTTTTTTGTCCCATGTTGTTATGTTGCTATTGTTGTTGTCTGGGAAATGATTGAGTGGCTTGAGTTATAGTGATGCTGGTTGCGTTGGTACACTTAGACAATTCAATTCACTTACTAGGTCTAATTCATATTTCATGGGCTGTCATGCAAATATCACATTGATTTAAAATTTTGAATCATTTATTCAGTGCCCTTTAATATGGATGACCGAATCATTTGCAGGAAATAGGTTCAATCAACAATCAGTTCATTCGCTAGGTCTCATTGCAGTTTCTAATGTTCCTTGAGGACCAATTCTAATTTTTGCATACACAGTTGGAAAGATAATTGTTACCTTAACTCAATGGTGAATTGGTTCATTAGATCAATTTGATTTTTGCATGATGGCCTATTGATGTGTCATGGGCGTAATAGATGGTCCAGATGGGTTAGACAATGAGTTTGTATCTAACTGTGGAAGCAATGAGAATTTCTCATTAACTATTATTACTACTATAATTATTGAAGTTTTTTACTAATACAAACCGTGGAAGCAATGAGAATTTCTCATTAACTATTATTACTACTATAATTATTGAAGTTTTTTATTGGTTAATATCACGGTACTTACATTCTTTATTTGTAAGTGTAGGACACATAATTGGCTCAGCTAGGTCATTGCCATGGATCGCCGATTATAAATCTTTTAGACTGGAGATCCTAACCATCAAATATTTTAACTTTTCCACATTGAATGTGAATTGTTGGTGTATTTCTTTTGAGTGGTCGGTTTATGTCTAGCAATGAAAATGCTAGGGTTGACCAAACTAGAAGATTTTTCCAGCACGATTTATCCATGATGAGGCCATTAGAATAATGGATTGTATAAACCAAGTATGGCCCCCATGTAAATCGTTCAAGAAGTTTCTCATTGGCAAGAAGCAGGAATCCCAATCCCTAATATTATTATTATCATCGTTGTTGTTGTTGCTATTGCTAATGCCATCGTCATCATTTAAAATGAGTGTAGAGATTGACATTCAATAAAGAATAGTACTAAAAATAGTTGTTTGAGTTAGTTGCTAAATTAGATTGACATTCAATATAGAATAGTACTAAAGATAGTTGTTTGAGTTAGTTGCTAAATTCATAATATTACACCTGTAAATTTTGGACCTTTGAGCTATGTGGACACAAGGCCATGGAGCATGCGGTGAAAGTCATTAATGAGTTCTATTTTTGTGTCAAGTAAATTGAATGGTGGTAAAGAGTCCAAACCAATGGTTGTCATTCAATGAGCAAATTTTATCCGATCAAATGCTAAGGTCATAAACTGGCTAATGGTTTATATGACAACACAATTATATTGAGGCCTGAAAGAAAAACAATTTTGATCCATAAAAGCTTATTTGTAATATGGGATTGGTGATGTTGAATTGCATTAGATGGAATTAGCACCGTTATTACACAATAATTAAATGTAAGAAAATACCATAATATTTTAACCACTTGGGATCAAATTCTTCCCATGAGAAAAATATTAATTTATGTGAAACTAATGTTTGATGAATGCTAAAATTATAATGAACAAACCAAAATTCATAGTTGGTGATGGTCACCCATATTCATACGCAACTCGAATGTCACGTGTAAAAGCGAGCGTATGGATAGATAGCATGGATAAAACACATGCATCAACCTGTGGTCCATAAATGTAGTGGATTTCAGATGTGATATAAGAGAAGTGTATGAATTTTGTATTTCACCGACTACAATTATGTATAAATACAAAGTATGGCATAATTACTCTAATTGTATAAAGGCATAAAATAAATAGCATCTTGTACAAAATCCACCGAATTTAACCTACACACACTCCCTCTCAAACTTGAGATGTCTCCGTGGGAATCATTGAGAGCCTAAGATGAATTGGAGAAAATTTTACACGTTATGAAATTTGGTAAAAATAAATAAAATTAGTAAGTTGTTCAAATAAGGCAATGTATTAGAGATATTGTGTTGTTTAGATACTCCTAACAAACAAAATGGTAGTTCATTCAATATGCTTTGTGTGTTCATGAAATTTAGGGTTGAGGATAATATAGATGTCACATTTATTATTATGATACAAATGAGCAGTAGGTATGTCAAGGCAGACACATAAATCAGTAAACAACCATCGATCATAAAATCTCAATAGCGATTTGAGCCATTATATGATATTCTAAGTCAACAGTTGACTGAGAAATGCATCGTTGTTTCTTATATTTTTTATGAAAGAAGAGAGTCACAGAAAGTATACAAAAGCTTGTAATAGACTCCCAATCAAATATAGTTCCAATGAAATCAAAATCGAAATACACAATACACTCTTAATTCAAAAGAGGAAGTTGTAAAGAATAAAAGGGCTTTTATAGCTAGTGTCTCGAATGTATTGAATGATGTGTGTGACACAAGTAGATGGATAGAGTGAGTGACACGTAGGAATTGACTGACAAAATAAATGATATAAGCATTATTTGATAGATAAATGGTTAAGTAAATCAAGTCACGAACAAGTCAACAATAAAAAGCAGGATATAAAAGTAGTTTTTCATGTACAATATATAGCTTAGCATTTAATTCAATCCGAGTATTAACACATTTTATATAAATATGCCAAATGTGTTTGTAAAGTAAGATTAATAATATGTTTAGTTTTTTATAGTAAATAGCTATGTGAAGAATACGTAATTTTGAAATCCATAAAGTAATATAAAAAATGATATTTTTCATCGTAAAAAGCTAACTAAGATGTTGTTTGATCACATAAATAATTGTTTCATCATCACCAAAAAATGACCACATCATCAACATAGATCAATATAAAGCATATCATTTTAAAGTGTACAGGACAAACAATGTTGGATCATAAAAACAATGCGGGATCATGAAAACTTTGTTGGAATTCTATTGCCATAACTATAAAACTGAATTTAGCAAATCAGGCTCGAGAAGCTTGTTTAAGACTGTAAAAAGCATGTGTGAGGTGACACACGTTTTATGGATCAAATACTCCATAAGCCAATTATATATAAACTTCCTCTTGTGGATCCCCATAAAGAGTTACATTTATGACATCGAGCCAATACAAAGGTCATTGGCGAATGGCAGCAATAACAATTAGGGTATAGACCGTTGTCATACGAGCAATTGCAGCAACAGTTTCAACAAAGTCAACGCCAAATTGTTGATTGTAACTCTTGGCTACAAATCAAAATCTGTATCATTCGATATTGCCATCAGTTATTGTTCTAATATTATACACCTGTCAATAACTAATGATATGTTTTCTATTGGAAGAGAGATATGCTCGCATGCTTACATTCGATCAAGCGTATTTAATTCCTCTAATATAGTCAGCTGGTATTCAAGGTTATTTGTTGCTTCATTGTAAGATTGAGGCTCGTAATAGGTGAGCAAACTGAAATAAGGAATGTTCAATAGTGGAGTAAAATAATTTAATAATCTACAAAACAAGCCAAATGAACAAAATGTCTAAAATTATGAAGAATTGGAGGGTTATGTATAATTAGCAAAGTCCGGAGCTGGAGTGGGATCATTGGTAATGGATGAAATATCTATTGTACTGACAGTAGATATACCTCGTTTCAACACTCGAGGTCTTGGTATCGAGCCCTAGTGGGGGTGGCTCATAGTGCGTGTACATAGGGGAAAGAAAACTTTTTACACTTATTTGTTTTATTAAAAAGAAAAAAAGATGTAAAAAAAAAAAAAAACTTGTGATATTAGTGGAATGCGAAGTAACCCAACACAGGGGAAAGAAAACTTTTTACACTTGTTTTATTAAATAAAAGTTCTGAAATCAATTTTAATATTTGCTTACGAGTATTCTCCCTTCAATCCTATGCGAAGAAACCATTTTCCTTAAAATTTGTCATTTAAAATATCATTAAATTATTTTTGTTTTATTTGAATTTTTGGGAAAAAATTTATCTATTGTAGGGATGTTCAATAGTGGAGTAAAATAATTTAATAATCTACAAAACGAGCCAAATGAACAAAATGTCTAAAATTATGAAGAATTGGAGGGTTATGTATAATTAGCAAAGTCCGGAGCTGGAGTAGGATCATTGGTAATGGATGAAATATCTATTGTACTAACAGTAGATATACCTCGTTTCAACACTCGAGGTCTTGGTATCGAGCCCTAGTGGGGGTGGCTCATAGTGCATGTACATAGGGGAAAGAAAACTTTTTACACTTATTTGTTTTATTAAAAAGAAAAAAAGATGTCAAAAAAAAAAAACTCGTGATATTAGTGGAATGCGAAGTAACCCAACACAGGGGAAAGAAAACTTTTTACACTTGTTTTATTAAATAAAAGTTCTGAAATCAATTTTAATATTTGCTTATGAGTATTCTCCCTTCAATCCTATGCGAAGAAACCATTTTCCTTAAAATTTGTCATTTAAAATATCATTAAATTATTTTTGTCTTATTTGAATTTTTGGGAAAAAAATTATCTATTGTAGGGATGTTCAATAGTGGAGTAAAATAATTTAATAATCTACAAAACGAGCCAAATGAACAAAATGTCTAAAATTATGAAGAATTGGAGGGTTATGTATAATTAGCAAAGTCCGGAGCTGGAGTGGGATCATTGGTAATGGATGAAATATCTATTGTACTGACAGTAGATATATCTCGTTTCAACACTCGAGGTCTTGGTATCGAGCCCTAGTGGGGGTAGCTCATAGTGCATGTACATAGGGGAAAGAAAACTTTTTACACTTATTTGTTTTATTAAAAAGAAAAAAAGATGTAAAAAAAAAAAAAAAACTTGTGATATTAGTGGAATGCGAAGTAACCCAACACAGGGGAAAGAAAACTTTTTACACTTGTTTTATTAAATAAAAGTTCTGAAATCAATTTTAATATTTGCTTACGAGTATTTTCCCTTCAATCCTATGCGAAGAAACCATTTTCCTTAAAATTTGTCATTTAAAATATCATTAAATTATTTTTGTCTTATTTGAATTTTTGGGAAAAAATTTATCTTCTCATTTAAGGAGAAGAAAGCAATACAAATATCACGTTGATGCAAATTAGTTGCATCAATTAATTTCTATTTCATTCAAAATTGCTATGAAAGCCTTGAATCTTAATTTAGCTTATCCTTCCTTTTCCATTTATTTTTCTCTCTTTCATATTTTATTAAGAAAAATCACGCAATACTCCGCAAAAAGTGTAGTGTTTAATGCACATGCAAACACTCAAGTCCTGCTTAGATAATACCTAACAAATAACTTTTTAAACTTTTGTAAGTCAATAAGAACTTTATTTTATTTTATTTTTTATTTTAACTTAAGTTAATTCAGTAAGCACTTTTATAAAAAGTAACTTAAATGATGAGAGTTAATTATCTCCATAATTTTTTTTGTTTTGCTTTTTTTACTAAGCTTCCTCTCTTCACGTGATGAATAGTCCACATCAAAGGACGCCCCATATGATCAACGATCTACATCATGGTGAGCCCACATAATGGATTGTCTACATTAAAAGCAGCCCCTAACAATAAATGACCCGCATCTAAAGAGGGCCTCGCATAATGGATGACCCACATTGAAGGTGGGGCCCAACTGAGTGAGGGACAGTCCATATCAAAGGTGGGCTCCACATGAGGGGCGTTGATATTGAAGGTGGCTCCACATGATGAACAATAACAACAAAGGCATGCTTTGCATGATAGATAGCCCACATCAAGGTAGGCCCCACATAATTGATGGTCCACATCAAAGGTCAGTCCCCAATGACGAATGACATGCATTTAAGGTGGGCCTTGCGTGATGGATGACCCACATCGAAGGTGAGGCCCACATGACGAACAATCCACATCAAATGTGGGCTCTACAGAATGGGTGGTGGACATTGAAGGCGCTACGCAATGGACAATTTATTTTGAGGGTGGACCCCACACAATGGATGACTCACATAAAGGTGGGCCCTACATAATGGATGATCCACATCAAAGGTGTCGATGATCAATGGCCTACACCTAAGGTGGGCAATGCATGATGGATGACCCACATTGAAGGTGGGGCTCACATGATCGGCTGTCCATATCAAAGGTGGGCTTCACATGATGGGTGGTGGATATAAAGGTGGGCCCAACATGACAGGCAATAACATTTATGGTGGGCCCCATAGTATATATGACCCATATCAAGGTTAGCCCCACACAAGGACTGTTCACATCGTAGTTGGCCATGATGAATGACCCACATCCAAGGTAGGCCTCGTTTGATGGATGGTCCACTTCAAAGTTGGGCCCTGCACGATGGGTGGTCCACACTAAAGGTGGGCCTGCATGATGGATAGGCCGCATCCAAGGTGGGTCCCACATGATGGATAGCCTACATCGAAGGTGGGCCTCGATGGATGATCCGCATTAAATGTGGGCCCCATACTATGGATGGTTCACATTGAGGATGGGGCCAAGGTGAGCCCAACATAATGAGCGGTCCACATTAAAAGTTGGGCCCACATGATGTATAGTGAATAAAGGTTAACCAAACAATATTGAGGAATGAGTAGAACCAAATTTACCAAATATTTTTTCCAGACTGATCAGTATGTTATTTATTAATATATTTATCTCCTGATTAGTTAGAAATCAAGATAAGGTACTACAAGACATAATCAGCTCATGTAAAGTAACTTACGGTCATAATTCCCCTCAATGTTCATTTGGCAGATCACTTACCTTAATCTGGACAGTCCAAATTGGATATTTTATATATGTGGAAGGAAGCATATAAAATTACATGCTCCGGCAGTGTGTTTTTTCATTTATCAGCTTCACGCATAATCATTCTTTATATTATTTTATTTATCGAGCGGTATGGAGAATCCACTTCCCAAAAAGTGATTAGATGTAATTAAGGGATAAACGCCAACGTGTATATGACAAATCCTGTACGATCAGTGTCTTCCGAACCGTGTTCCCACTGCAGATATCGCCCCCATTGATTTAATTTTTTCCGATCGAATTTGATTCGCTGACCGATTACTTTTCGATTCAATGCCAAGTGTCGCTGTATTCTCTTCTAAGCTGTCTACATGCGCGACACAAATCCAAGGGCTGTGATTGCCCTGTCGACGAGATTTTTTTCTGGCTTTTATATTGTAGAACCATGGGCCCCACTT
Source organism: Magnolia changhungtana (assembly GCA_030180095.1). Classification (NCBI taxonomy): domain Eukaryota; kingdom Viridiplantae; phylum Streptophyta; class Magnoliopsida; order Magnoliales; family Magnoliaceae; genus Magnolia; species Magnolia changhungtana. The sequence continues at coordinate 10,053,197 of JASAUF010000411.1, read as the reverse complement.
CACAGGAGATTAAAAACCCGCGTATCATGCGTAAATGGCTGGGGCGAATATTCTACGGTTTATCATCTACCTGAGTATGCAGTAAAACCTCTCTTTTTCCCGTGGCTTTTGTGCGTGCGCAGTTGTCTGGGGTGGTGGGCGATCAAAACGGCAATGGATTTGGTACATCGGGCAACACCAGATTCCGTCACCATGGGCCCATCTTGAGGTACTTAGTTATATATCCACGCCTTCCATCCGTTTTTCCAGCTAATTTTAGGTGTGAGGGAAAATTTGAAACAGATACAAATGTCAGGCGAACCACACCACAGGAAACAATGGTGAGTGATTATTAAAAACTTTTTATGGGCTACAAAAGTTTTTGATCAAACTGTTATTTATGTTTTCCATTCATCCTAGTTTGCGTAACATTTGAACATATTGGATGGCAGATAAATATCATGGTGGGCCCTAGGAAGGTTTCGACAGTGGGTGTCATTATCACCGCTGCTTCCTGTGATATGGTCCACTTGAACAGTGGATCTGCATTTTTTTTGAATCATAGCCTACATTATCTGTAAAAATGGATTAACGGTGTGGATGAAACCCATAAATCACGATGACCCTACGGAGCCCTTGCCTAGACCGACTTCTGTCCAAGCGGGGGCAGGACGCAAGACTTCCCTGTGAGTTTACCACCAGTTTCTAAGGGGTGCTTACTCATCAAGGTGCACGTAGCATGTATCAAATATGCTGCCTCAAGTGCAGACCGTCTAAATCCCACCATAGATGGAGCACGCGCCTAGAAGACTCTGATCAGATAATCAAGCTGATATTTGTGCTTTCCCTACGGCAGGGTTTGTGTTACCTTATCAAAAGGGTGGATGGAAAATAAACATGACAGCGGGCCTCAGGAATTTTTTAATGGTGGGTACAATCACCACTATTTTCTGCGGAAGCGGATTGGTTGGTATACCGCACACCAGTCATATAACTGCTGTATTTACGTAAGCATGTTCCGTGAGTCCAGGTATGTTTTATATCCAAACCGTCGATGCATTCTGCCAGCTCTTTATAAGGCTTGAGATAAAAAATAAGACAGATCTAAAAATAAAGTGAACTACCCTGCAAAAAGCAGGAGGATTGAGCGTCTCCCATTGAAACCTTTTGGAGTCACAGAAGTAAATTTGTTTTTGGTCTTTACAGGGGTATTTGCGACCTCGTGAACAGATTGCGTGGAAACTAAAGGTTTTGGTAGGCCCTATGAATTTTTTAACCTGTAACTATTATCGGGCCGCTATTTTTGGTGTGATCCATTTGAGATTTGGATATGAATCATTTTTTAGCTAATGCTTCAAATTATCTCAAAAAATTGATGAACCGTGTAAATATAATAAATACATCATCGTGAGGCTCTTGGAACTTTATTCTCATTTGAACCATTCGTACGACTCAGATCTTGAGGAGCTTGGGTGCAGATAAGCCACTGACAGGTTCAATAGCAAGACTTGCTATTGAAGTAACGTCACCAAATTCTGTGACAATATCCAAAGAATGAGGTAGATTCACATTTTTAATAGACCCCACCATAGAAAACAGTGGTGAGAATGATTCCCACCATTGTCCACTGTTTTCTGTTGTGTGTTCTCTCTAGAGATGGATTAGATTCATTCTTTACTTAAAATATCTCTCAAAATAGGTGGACAGCGTGGATACAAGACATACATTATCAAGGGCCTCAAATAACTTAGCGAGTCTCGCTACTCAACTTGTCACTGTCAGTAGCTAATCCGCATCCGGTCTTGGCAAGACACGTATCTACATCAGCTATTTAGCTGATGTGTGCCACACCAGCCAATCCGCTACCATTTTCTGCGGCGTAGGCATCTCATATTTAGATCTGCTTTGTGTTTTGTTTTATACCCTAAAATGAGTTGACAAAACTGTTGGACGGTATAGATATACAACACATGTCAAGGTAGGCCCACGATTACGGCCTGACCGAACTCAGTTGCCCACCTGATCCAATCCGCTCTCAACCGAAACTGAGCAACTGGGCCCCGGCAGGCGCCAGGCACCCATCACTTGCTTAATAAAAAGCGTTAGAAATTTTATTTTTTTTAAATGATGGAAGACTATCCTGTGGCCCGCCACGTTGATGGTCCTAATCACATGTGGGTGTGCGAGATACACGCGGCCCTTGTAAATTGGCCATGGAAAGGGCAGTTCGGGACGTGTACAGAGAGCGCGACGTGCTGTGACCCCTGAACCAGCCATGTGTGTGGGACCTGACCGCAGGTCCTACCTCCTGTATGTATTATATATCCATGACGTCCATCGCCATATTATTTTAGGGTATAGTCCAAAAAAAATGATTCAGATACAATATTAAGGTGGACCACATTAGAAACAGTGGCCATTGAACACACGTTATAAAAACTTCCTAGGATCCACGATCAAGTTTATTGACCACCAGGCCTGTTGATAAGGTCACACGGATATATGGATACAAAACTTTGGTAGATCACAAAAGGTTTTTAATAGCCAATGATCATTGTTTTTTGTGGTGTACCCCACCAGAAATTTGTATAACTTTCATTTTTTAGTTCGTGCCCTAAAATAAACTTAAAAAATGGAAGGATAGCATGGATAAAATACATACAATATGGTGGGGCTCACAAAGGGTTATCCCTTTGACCTTGAAATAGGTAATTTACTTGGTTAGCAGATTGTGCTGTGCCACACAAATCATATTTGAAAGTGACAGATTAGCTATTGATTGGTTGTTGAAGCGAATGAAATACATCGAATTTGATTCACTCACACATGAAGAAAGGGAAAACACAAATATAATCTTGATCCAAAACTTCTATGACTTCCAATAAATTTTTAATGGTAGGCATTCAATTCCCACTATTTTTGTGGTGGGCTTTGCTTGAGCTTTGGATATGCCTCATTCTTTGACTCATGCCTTAAAATGATCTCTCCAAATGGATAGACGATGTAGATACAACACATACATCATGGTGCTTTTAACCTTGAGCTTTAAAAAACATCAAATTAAAACCTATGAAATATAATTGCATAGTCATCCGGAAATGCGAATTGGCCATGGGCGTCCATGGTGACCCATGAGGCAGGATTTAAATGGGCCACATGCAGACGTCAAGGATAGGCCCCGTCGACTACATACTCAACCTAACAACTTTCATACATGCTTTTCGTGGGCTTATCTTAGACAACGGCACACGACTAATCAAATTCTGCCGTGTTGGGTCACCATGCAATCCATGTAAGTTATCTAATCATGGCTTGGTTGGAAGTGTTTGATTTATACTGTTTTCAATAGAGCAATATGACTGCAAGACGATTGAATCGAATTAGTAGGGTTGAGATTTGAAAGAAGACACCCCCACTAAAAGCAACCATAGTAATTATGCAATTTACATCCCCAACGCGACGAGATTGATGGTTTGCAACGAGATGGTGCCGATCATGTGCAAACACGTGAGCTCCCCATCCTCTTCTTCTTCCTTCTCCACTGCAAAGCAATTAGAGTGGATAGTGTGAGATGGTTGTCGAGGAGAAAGAAGTGTTTCCCAAGGCAAGAGAGATGTTAGAGGTAGACGGGATGGGGAGAGAGGTTGAAAATTGACCTATCTCCCTCTCCCACTCAACTGCTTTGCTGGGATTATGTTTTCTCCTGCCCGCTTCGATAACATCGGTTGAGATAGTGTTATATAAGTAATAATTGTAAATTTTGGACTAGACAAGATTGCCCCTTTTACACAGTCATCGATGCACCAAATGATTCCAACCCCAGCCTGCAACCTCTTAAGTTGCCTTGACCATTGAGTGGAGATGGCCCTTGGTCTTTAAGTCACTCAGTTTCCACACACATACTCTCATCGAGTTTAAAATCACTAAGATTCGTAAAAAAACAAATAGATGTTTTTTTTAAAAAAAATACTATATATATATATTTATATATTGTTGATGTTAAAATTTGGTTAACCCTCGCTGGACCTCCAGATACTTGCACATGAAGACTACAAATGAGACCCGGCTGTAGTAGGGGGATCTTCCAATGCCTAAGTTAGAATCAAGCGATCTGAGTCCGGTAGAGTTGGGGGTTAACTAGCGCGTACCTTTTACTATAGATTGGTCCTCTATTTATAGGTCAAGCGTCGATTACATGGAGATAAACGTTCCATAAACCATAGGTGTGCATTTAGCAGCTGTTTCTCAATTGTTTCGTAAAATTCTTGGCGATGATAAGATCAAGTGGTCGGGATCTGAAGACATGTGTGGCCGAAGACCGAGGTCGACCATCCGAGCCGATCCTGTGATTTCATGTTTACGGCCGTCCTAAGGAAGACCTTCTTGAGCTGGGCTCTTTGGTAGTTTGTGGTCAGGCTTCCCTCTAACATTGCAATTCATGTCATGGAGAACTAGTCTTCGACATTGAATCGTTGAGATCTAACCTGATTACCGATATGCTCGCGAAGGTTGTATCCGAACATCGGGGCTGGGCTCCCTTCATTTGGGATTTTGATGGAGTCCTGGAGGCACCAAGGATAACCATCCTCTTCATCTTATCGTGCGATATGGGGACTTCCTTGCAGGTCTCGACCAGCGTGAGTGTAGCAGTTCTGCATTTGGTCCCGTGCGGGACCATGCCTCATATGCTTCTTTAGGGGATCTGAGCAATAGCTCAGAAATGGATAGGATTGTAGGAGAGCTCGGTGTTCATCCTCTTTCGAATGAAGAGGACGCACTTCATCTCTTGGTAGACGAGGCCATCGGGCAGGCAAGCAGATCTCCTAGCGGTGGATCACTGCCACTATATGTCCGTTGAGGAGCTCCTTAGTTAGGATCGACGCTATCCGACCATGCGACGTGCACAAATATTTGAGCCGACAAGTTCATTTTTACACACACACGCACAGAGAGAGAGAGAGAGAGAGAGAGAGAGAGAGAGAGAGAGAGAGAGAGAGAGAGCTTTTAAGACCTTTTCAACACTCATAATAATTATAACTTATGGCTTGATAGCAAGCAATTTACATTCAATGTCGAGATCTTGAGATAAAGCCTAACTTATATATCATCACCTTCATTCAAACATTGTCCCAACTAATTGGGTTGATTGTAAGTCCAACATGCCATTCAAGTTAAATAAAATAAAAAGGAAAAATTTGACAACATTAGAATGGACGAGTCTCAAAATTGTCGTCATGGTAATATGAACACGATGCTAATGTTAATGGATCCTACCAAAGCACATGGTTTTGAATTGACTAATCAACTTTACTAATAATATATATACAGAAGCTTCAATATGGCCTTTCATGCAATACACCAAAGTGATGAACCCGATTTCATCTTACATGCACACAACATGCTGATCGATGCAACGGCATTAGGGTCACCTATGAAACATGGAGGTATTTGATAATAGCTTGTTTGGATAATGGACTACCACGGTAATGTAGTGTAAAACTCATATCATTGCATCTTGTCTTTGATTGGATATTGTTGATCATCAGATGAGATAATCTTCCCAAATCATGACGTAAAGTGGATGGGCGAAGGTTTGTTCACGTGGCATAGTTTTGTGGGCTTCAGTAGAGCTGGGCAACGGTCCGAGTCTGATCGGATTTCGATAGATCCGACCAGATCCTAAAATCTGGGTCGCCTGATCCGAATCCGATCAGATCCGGTGCCGGATTCCGGTCACCTGACCCAGTCCGATCCTAATGGTAGCTTGACTGACCCGATCCGTGCGATCCGTGACCGATCTTTTCTTTTTTTTTTTTTTCTTTTTTTTTTTCCTTTTCTTTTCTGTCTTTTCTTTTCTTCTCTTTTTCTCTCTCTCTCTCTTCCTTGCGGGTGGCCGTGGCTCTTTTGCTCGACGGAAAGCGGTCAGCGGCCGATCTCTCTCCCTAACTCTCTTTCTTTTTCTCCCGTTTCTCTCTATTTTTACTTTCTTTCTTTGATTTCCTTCCTCCCTTACCGTCGGACGAAAGGGTTGAATATGATTTTCCAGCTTTTGTTAGCTGGAAGGGAAGAAAGAGAAGCGTCGATTCGGATTTCGGTTCGGGTCGGTCGGTTTTATTGGCTATCCGAATCCGATCCGAACTACATTCGGATCTGCCGTTTTGCATCCGAATCTAACCGATCCAACCTACCGATCCTGTTCGAATCGGGGCGGATCGGGGCGGATCGGGTCGGATCCACCGGATCGGACCCATTTTGCACACCCCTAGGCTTCAGCATGATGTATGTGTTATATCCACATTGCCCTTCCTTCCCGTGTGATCATTTTATGAATGAGACAAAGAATGAGGGGAATCCAAATCATAAATGGGCCACCCCACAAAAAGCAATGGATTTGAATGCCGGCCATTGTAAGCTTTTTGGGGCCACAAAAGTGTTGGATCTTCTTCATTTTCTTTGGACATGCCTTAAAATGATATTGCAAAATGGATGGATGATGTAGATATAATATGTATTAACAAAATTACGTCACATATATTTAACCACTGAAAAAACTATACGGGTGGGAAGTATAGCCGAAGGAAGAATACTACGCAGGACCACGTACTATCCTGGTTTATCTTTGACTATCATGGTAATGATAACCGTTACTCATTTTCCACACATTAGAGCACATTAGTACCATAACCAATATACCAGGTTGGCCCTAAACGTAACAACTAACATAATGGCCGACCCTTTGATCTTTGCATGATAGGGATTGTAACGGTCTTTACAACCTCACAACAACCAAATTTTTTTAAAGAAAAATGTGTGTAATTTAGAAAAATATAAAAATCTCATACATGTAATTTTTCATAGTTTTGAACATATATTTGATGGTATAGGATGGTATAACGGATCATTCTTTGATAAGAATATAATCTCAGGTTGGGTGATTATTGTTAACTTAACTAATTCCATGACTCCTATATTTAATATTATAAGTATCCAATATTAATAGTGATTAAGACCCATAAACTACAACCACACATATACGGGTGATAATCTACAATTATAATTAGAGTTGTACACGAACCGAGTTAGCTTGGTTAGCTCGCTCGACTCGACTCGAAAAAGCTCGATTCGACTTGGTTAGAAACTGAGTTCGAGTCCAATCGAGCTGATTTTTTGAGCTCGAAAAAGAAACCAAGTGTTTGATGAAATGATTCAACGAAGTGTAGGCTAGTGGCGAGGAAAGTATGTATATAAAACAAATACCCTTGTATCTTAATTTTGATGTTGCCTACCGAGTGTTTGATGAAATACTTGCAAATTGTTGCTGCTGTTTTACATACAGTGAGAAATTGAAGGTGCACTCCACGTGTTTGAGAAAATGCCGCACATGCTCGATCTTGGCTCGAACTCGACTCGAACTGGCTGTAGCTGTTGACCAAACCGAGCCGAGCTGGCCACTCATGCTTGAGGACCAAGCCGAGCCGAGTTCGAGCTGGGGTCAGCTAGTGGCCGAGGTGAGACAAGCTGTGCCAAGCTCGACTCGATTCAACTTGTGTACAACTCTAATTATAATGTTGAGCTGATTTGGGTATATTTCAACAATTTGTAAGTAGTTTAAGATTTATACCATCCGTCGGATTCTTCCCACTCATGAGCATCCTTGATTATCATATACCATTTTTCTTAAGAAATTTAAGAAATATTTAAAATAAAAATTGGAATAATAATATTGAACTAATTTAAGTACACTTGAATGGCTAAAAGATGGCTTAAAATTCATGTAATATTCTTAACCACATCGCGTCGTTTTTCTAAAGAAATTTGAAAAAAAATTAATATACAATTCAAATAAATAGTGTGAACCCAGCTTGGGTATACTTGAAGGGTTTGAAATTCATGTTGCCTATGGGATTCATCTTGCTAATGCATATACACCATTAAAAAAAAAGAGTTTTTATTTTTAATTATCTTTACTCATAAAAAAATTACCCAAAATGACAACAATCAAAGTGTGGTCAATTTGGTCATAACATGTTTGAATTGACAAAAATACAATAAGAAAATATTAAATTTCTACATTTTTGTGATTTCTCTCAAAATTGACTATAAACATTTGACTATACGATTCAAGCTCAAATCTCACGCGGGGCCCACAATCAATGTTATTGTCAATCATGTGGGGCCCATCTTCGATATCCATCGTGTGGAGTCCACCTTTGATATGGACCGTCCATCATGTGGCCCACCTTTGATGTGGGTTGTCTATCATGCGGGACCCGCCTTGGATGTGGGCTACTCGTCATCAGGCCAACCTTTGATGTGGATTGTCCATCATGTAGGGCCCACCTTGATGTGGATCATCCATCATGTGGGGCCCACCATTATTAATTGCCCATCACGTGGAGCCCACCTCTGATGTGGGTTGGCTAACATGTGGGTCCCACCTTCAATATGGGTTGCCCATCATGCGGGGTTTGCCTTGGATGTTGGTCATTCATCATTAAGGGCAGACCTTTGATGTTGATCGTCCATCATGTGGGGCCACCTCAATATGGGTCATCATCATGTGGGGTCTACTAGATCATCTACTCATTCATTGGATGATTTTTCAATTTCATGAACTTAAAAGGTGTTCATGGCCACAAATAACATATTTCTTCAAATAATTTCTTAAGTTGTCGTGTCACCGATGAAATGAAAATGAAGGAAATAATTTACTTTTGGAAAAATAATAACAATTAATTGATAAAAATAAGTTATTTTTTCTAAAAAGCTATTTATTTTAGTTTAAGTGGTGTTTGGATAATAAGTTACTTAAGATAAGCGAGATATGCCTCAGGTCATTCATATTAGTTTCTCCTCATTGAGCCAAAGTAATTAACTTTAAGTCAAAAAGTTACTTATAATTGATCATAAACTAAACTTACTTATCTTAAATAAGATACTTATTTACTGCTAAGTAAAAACGAAAAAGTAACTTATTTGGTGGTATCCTAACAAGCCCTTGGGAGGCGTTTGGATGGTAAGTCCCTTAAGATAAGGTACTTATTTTACAAGTGGCTTATCTTAGTCTCTACTTAGTAAGAAGACATATGTTTGGCAAATAACATACTTCTCAGCTTCTCCTATCTTTTGTCTCTCCTGCACCTCTTTACAACAACTTATAAAAAGTAGAAAGGCTAAAAGAATTAACTAAATGATTTTGCACTTTTTAAGTGAAAAAGTTATTTATAACTAATCATAAACCAAACTTACTTCTCTTAAATAAGTTACTTATCTATTGTTGTAAGTAGAAAAGGTAATTTATTTGGTGGCATCCAAATATGCCTTTAATAACCAACCAACTTATTTAAGAAAAGTAACTTATTAACTTGTATAAGTTAAAAAACTTATCTATTACCATCCAAGCTGGCTCTAAATTGCACATGTATGTTGAATGTAAGCTCGCATGTTGAAGGTAAACAGGTAACAAATATCTCTGAAGCATTACACTTGATAGACGGGTTATTCATAATTGTCCTCGGCTCAACGATCTGGCCAAGTTTATGGGCGGAAGAAGTGGCTGTGGAAGCAGATTGGCTGGTGTACCACACACTAGCTACATAGCTGGTGTACATACGGGTTGTGCGAAGATGTCAACTTGAGTTGCATGAACGATTCAAAGGAGATCAAAGTTACATGGCCCCACAATAATGTATTTATTATATCCACAGTTCATCCATTTTTTTGAGATCATTTTAGAACATTAGACAAAAAATAATCTATCCAAAGCACAAATGAACCCCACCAAAAATAGCAGCAAGATAACCCTTTTCACTGTTAAAAAATTAGTAGGGCCCACCATAATGTTTATTTTCCATCCAATCTGTTAATAAGGTCACAAATATATGGATGAAGAGGAAAAACAAATTTCATATTGATCTGAAGTTTCTGTGACCCCCAAAAGGGTTTGGTAGACATTCAATCTCCCACTGCCTTTTGTAGTGTGGTCTAATTGATCTTTAAATCTGTCTTATTTTTCTGCTCAAGCCTTAATACGAGCTCGCCAAACGGGTGATCGATTTGGATATAACATATACCTCATGACGAGACCCACAGAACTTGCTGACGTCAATACACCAGCTATATACCTGTTGTGGTACACCAGCAAATCTGCTTCCCGTGGCTCTGGAAGCGAGCCTGTGGCTGCCACAGAGGCAGCTTGCCGATCACCAGATGCACGGTACAAAGCTCATAGTCACATTGTTGGACCGTTTCAGGTGTTGTTTGTACGGTGTGCAAAGAGACACTTTAGAAAATGTTCAGTTGATCAACTGACAGAGAGAGACGGCTCAAGCCAACCTCACCCACGATCCTCATCGAATGTGCAAATGCATAGAAGAAAATCAATACGATCTGTCTAAAAATTGGGTCTTATTGTCAACGGAGCATACCTCCAAAACCACACTCATAGGATGATCATAACCATCCAATTGGTGGCCATTAATGGATAGTCAAAAGAAAACGGTCACGATTTTAAACTGAATGGTTTGGATTTAAGACCACCCCCATAATTCAGATTATCTGGATAGATTTACATGCATGTCATGTCACGTGTAGAGATGATGAGTCACTACCACTTTCACGAAGTACAAAAAACACGCGATTTCGACACAAAGATGCTTGTCTGGGACACTACACGGATGACGTCCAACCCCGGATCTAGCCAAGTGGTGCGAACCCAACCATGGGTCCACGGGTTGTATATAATGCTGTCCATCAGGTTTTGACAACTCACTCTAGGATATGGTCGTAAAGATGAAAAATATGCAAATCTCAGGTTTAGGGCGGTGCACGAACCGAGTTAGCTGGATTACTTGGCTTGGCTCATTCAAAAAAGCCCGATTGGACTCGGTTTGAAACTGAGTTCGAGTGTTCCGAGCTCAACTCAACTCAGATTGAACCAATTCGATGACTCGATTACTTTAACATTGATGTTGCTCACCAAATATTTGCTGAAATGATTCGATGAAGCGTCTGCTAGTGGCAAGGAAGGTATGTATATGAAACAAATACCATTTTCTCTTAATTTTGATGTTGCCTGCAAGGTATTTGATGAAATACCTGTAAACATCTGTTGTTGTTTTACATATAGTAAAAAATTGAAAGTGCACTCCACGTGTTTGTGAAATTGCCGCACAGACTTGATCTTGGCTCGAACTGTCCCGAGCTGTTGACCGAACCAAGCCGAGCTGGCCAGTCAAGCTCAAGGACCGAGCCAAGCCGAGTTCGAGTTAAGGTCAGCTAGTAGCTGAGTGAGTCGAGCTGTGCCAAGCCCGACTTGGTTTGACTTGTGTATACCTCTGCTCAGATTGCTAGGGGCACAAAAGTTCTGAGTCTAAGTACTATTTATTTTTTCCCTTCATCTATGCCTGTGTGCAATTAACAATAGGTTGGATGGCAAATAAATATCCAAAGAAGTTTTTAGTGGTGGGTGTCAAATGACCGTTATCTCCTATGGCGGGGTCCACCTAAAATTTGCATCTACTTCATTTTTTCGACCATTCCCTAGAGTAAGCTGGTAAAATGGATGGACATGGATATACAATACATACCTCAAGGTGGCCTCCACAGTCATGGCTACACCCATCTAGCTTGATCGGAATCACATCTGTTAACGAAGAAATCTGGATCACCCTCCACTCCGTGCGGCATGCTTCTGGGAGACCCTGGTCCTGCACAAAAGATTAGCAAAGGAGACCATGGCTAAGCCGGGGGACCCTCCGATGCCTAAGTCAGATCAAGGGAATCCGGGTCTAAGTTGAAAGGTAGAGGAATAATGCAAGATGTTGTGTACCTGTAGCAATTGGGTCTTATTGTATTTATACTTGAACATCGGATGGTCTGGGTCCGTTATTCTTGGCACGATTTACTTAATCAACGGGATACTAAGATCGTGGAGATATGACCCGTAATCCGGAGATCGTGTAACATATCGTGCGTATCTGTGGACGAGACAGTCGGTTATGTCCTCTTTAGGCAATTTTCTAGTTTAGTTAGGCGCATGATACACCCACATTCTGCCACGGCCTCGGCTCAGGACATCCTTATTCGGATGAAGATGAGGACGAGGACGAGCCCAGGTCGGCTAACCTTCTTCTAATGCATATGAGGATGAGGACAAGCCCAGCTCGACCAAACTTTTTCTGATGAAGATGAGGATGAGGACGAGGACGATAACTCGACTCAGCTAACTTAGGGTTGTAGTCCAAAGGTACGCTCGTGCCCTACCCGATGCTTTCTTTCATTCCCATCTTTAGTCCGAGCCGAGTACTGGCCTAAATTGATAAGAGACTTGGCTTTTCCTGCACCTCGGGGTAGGGGCGCTGCTATGACTCAAGAGTGAATCCTTGTGTATCACGTCGGAAGTACGCATCCGATCGGGTTAGTATGATGTTGGCCCTCGAATCTTCTGGAGCTCAAATCTTCCCATAACAGAAGCCCCCTACTCTTCGAGGTCGACTGCGGGCTCAGAGAGTAAATACGTGTGGGAGATCAATCGCCTCTTCTACTGAACCTTCTATACACATCAATATCATTATGATTTTAGAATTTTGAAACGCCGCGGGTTTCCCGCCTACAGACTATCCTTCAGCAGACGCGTGGCGACGGTTACAATTCCGAATAATTGCTGAGACTATGATAGGTTGCCACATATGCCCGGGGAAGCGTCGCCTAGATGCTTCCCCTGCTCGGGTGTCATTTCGTCTATCAGTGCGCGCTATACAATGTCAGGAGTGTACAACTTGGCAGAGTCCTAGCCAATAATGTGCGGCCACGTGTTTTTGGAGGTCAGCTCGTGACGATTCGGCCGCGGCCATCATTGCTCGCCATTAATGTCAAGATTCGGCATAGTCTATATAAACCTTCTCCGGAAATACTAATTCATTTTTGCATTTTTGTGTTTGAGTTAATACCGGAGAAGGCGATTTCCAACGAAGACAATTTCCACCGATAAAGGTTTTTGTTGATGACAAAATCTGGATCACCCTCGACTCGGTGCGGCGTGCTTTTAGGGGACCCTGGTCCTGCATAAAGGATTAGCAAAGGAGACTCTGGCTAAGCTGGGGGACCCTCCGATGCTTAAGTTAGGTAAAGGGAATCAGGGTCTAAGTTGAAAGGTAGAGGGAGAGTGCAAGATATTGCGTACATATAGCAATGAGGTCTCATTGTATTTATACCTGAACATCAGACGGTTTGGGTCCGTTATTCTCGACACGATTTACTCAATCAGCGGAATACTAAGATTGTGGGATATAACCCGTAATCCAGAGATCGTGTAACATATCGTGCGTATCCGCGAGCGAGACAGTCGGTTATGTCCTCTGTAGGCAGTTTCCTAGTTTAGTTTGGCGAATGATACACCCACATCCTGCCCCGGCCTCGGCTTAGGACATCCTTCTTTGAATGAAGACGAGGATGAGGATGAGCCCAGTTCGGCCAACCTTCTTCTGATGAAGATGAGGATGAGGACGAGCCCAGCTTAGCCAACCTTCTTGTAACGTCTTATAAAAATCTGTACAAAGACCTGAGTTCCACCTCAGGAAGAAATCGCTCAGGATCAAATCCTTTAGAAATTAGACGAAAATTAATCAAGTGTTAAACTAAATTATCTGTGAAATTAGCTTGAACCACTTTAAATACGAACTACAAGACCCAAAACGTGTAGAATCGTTGACGCTACATTACCCTGAAACTTAAAATCAATCTCAAAACTCGGTTGCTCTCGGGAGCACATCGAAACTCCGTATCGGACCTGTACCGCACGTCGAAAGTCTGATTACCGTGAGACTATACGAATATGACTGCCTTACTGGGCTTGATGACCATCTCGGAAATCAAGTCCAGATAGTATCCAGAAACGCACAACTTTAGCCCGGAGCGAAGTGTGTGAGAAACGCGAATATCTTTAGAAAATGTACTTAGATTTAAGTAAACTGGGTCGTTTGCTTACGGGCTAATCATATAGTTTTAGACCGTCAGAATCTGACCCAAATAGACCATAGGATCAGGAAAAATTTCATACGCAGGCCAGTGTACTTGTGGCCCTGATCGAGTGGTGATGACCGTTGAACTGAAACTTGTCCTCTGCGGTCGTTCCATAAATCCAATTGGACCGAAAACTTAACCTAACCTATATCCAATGTCAAAAAACTTTTTTCAGATAGTATGCAGAAAAAAGGGGCCTCCAGATGTGCTCCGTTGGATCGAAATAACCACTCTTTGACTATAACCTAAGTATACCATGGCCCTGGGACCATTCCCTTCAGTTATGGGCCTATATAAGGGCCTTTACCTACCCCTCTCTCATTTCATACGAATTCTAAACTCTAAGAGAGAAAAGTGAGAGAACGTGGAGAAGTGAGAGAACGAGTGTGAGATAGTTCCTGGGATTCGATCCCACTACTCCACGTAAGTAACTACCGCTTTCGTGTCGCTATACCGGAGATTCTGATTTCGTTCTTGGGTAAGAAACCCTAACCTTAACCTGTTTTAGGAATCCAAATATGTAGATCGATGAAATAGTTATCCCATTTTATTGATTAGGTATTCAAAGTCTAGTTTACAAGGCAAGAGTGTTCAAACTGAATCCGTTACGAGTTTACCGGTGAAATGTGCAGACTATAAACGTTTAGGTTATGGTTTTCAAGGCTGTCAGTGTCGGTTAATGATTTATAACTGACTTAGTTGTCATTTCTCATGCTAGATACGATATTTCTCTCGCTTTATAGATATATATGAACTATGTTGAATATAGTGTAATTCATGTATTTGTTGAAATGTTTGAATGGGTATGAAATTTGGATTCGTGTTTTCCATGATTATCCGTCGTGGATATATAATTGTTGTATATGTGACAACTCCTTGGTGAAAGGATTTTCCCTAATACATGTTATGACCAACATACGCCATGTATATTGAAGTGTGTAGTCTAAGTGTTTGTAAAAATGTTTGAATGAGTATTGAATTTGGATTCGTGCTTGCCATGATTATCCGTCATGGATATATGATTGTTGTATATGTGACAACTCCTTAGTGAAAGGATTTGCCCTAATACATGTTATGACCAACATACGTCATGTATGTTGAAGTGTGTAGTGTAAATGTTTGTAAAAATGTTTGAATGAGTATGGAATTATGATTTGTGCTTACTATGATTATTGATCGCTAATATATAATCATTGTATACGTGGCTACTCCTTATGAAATGATTAGCTATAGTATGTGTTTTTAACGAATTTATTACCTGTATGCAATATGTGTGGTCTAAGTGTTTGATAAAATGCTTGAATGAAAAAATGCTTAATGTAATGTACTTATTGAGGGTATTGAGATAGGATTCTCAATTCCATTATATATAGTTACTGTTTCCTTTATGTAACTTATCTTACTACTATGTGATTTACAGATGAATGCCTATGTATGATGACATGTGTGGTATGTGTTTGTTGAAATGCTCGAATGAGATTTATGTTTAGATTTAGTTGTCACATGCTGTCTTAAAATATCTCATGTAGATGCTATTGGTTGGAGTGTGATTGGAGATACGATGTAGTCTAGACAATTGGTAATGGTTTACGATCGATGACCGTACTGCTTAGCCACAACGGATACGCCTGATGAATCTGAGTCGTATGTTGTTTGTCGATAGTGGTTAGGCCACGCGGAATGCTTACGCACTCCATGTTAATCAAGTCAATGTACGCTCGTACCAGTCGAGCTTGTCAAGTAACCCGATTAACCCAATGTATGTTCACTATGTATGGACGTTACTACTTGAATCTAAGGTACCAAACTTACTAGCAAAAGGGTTGTTTAACCTTGATACCTCGATCCGCTAAGACTCATGAGTCGGACATTGTGGTATGGGACACCGTGGTCGAGCTGTTGGCCTACGCTGGGACGACGAGCCTCCCCGTAGTATCCAATGAGCAATCCAGACTCGTGGGCTGAATATGGTGGTATGTGACACTGTATTCGAGTTGTCGGCTTACGATCAAGTGATGAGCCCATAGTGACCTTGAGTATACTATAAGATTACATTAAGGCGACGAGCTTTTTCCGCAGTGACCTCGAGTATAAACTAGGCCTGCGCTAAGGTGACGAGCCGCTCCATAACTACGTGGAACTGTTCTTCGTATGTGATTAACTAGGATTGACGACCCTAGATGAATCAATGTTTGGGTAAATGATATGAAGGGAGGTACCTTAACTTTCCAATCCTGCTATATGAATATGCCTAATTAAGAACTTGACTAATCACGATCATGCACCGCACTACATGTGCTTTGGCAATGAAGTGCACGTTTCGGGAGGATGTCATGCATGAATGTGAGATGAAGTCGCTGAGGGAGTGTAAGTGAGGGCATGCATCATTATCGCATACCATTCATGCATTAACAAGAATAATCTAAGACATGATTACTGTACTGCTTTTATCATTACTGCTTAACTGAATTGATAACATGTTAACATTTGCCTTATGGTTCTACTGACTTGATCACTCACTCCCACTCTGGGACGGTGTTTTAAAATACCGACCAAACTCTGTCTTAGTTGCAGATGATGGCGCAACTTATGAAGCGGAGCCTGATTTTTATGACGACGAGGAGTTCTTGTATATGCAGTATTCTAGCGGGTTCATGTAGGCCGCATTCTGATAGTCGGGGCTATAGGGATTTCATGATGTAGACAGACCTACACATTTTGATATTCTGTATTTCGAAACGATACATGTAATTGTTTAATCTGGAACATGATTATACTCTGGAGACGCACCACTACTTATATGTTTTATACATACCTATCATGGTCTTCCACTTGTGTAATTTAACTGTCTCTGGGGTATGATATGCTGATTTTGTATAATTTCACTCATGTTTAGTGTACTAAAATGGACAACATTTAATCATCATTATCCATGTTGCATAGGTGATGCGTTGAAACTCGGGAGTTGAACTTCTGCTTGACCCTCAATTTTTAGGGCGTTACATTTCTTCTGATGAAGATGAGGATGAGGACGAGAACGAGAACTCAGCTCGGCTTTAGATGAATATGAGGATGAGGACGAGCCTAGCTCAGCCAACCTTCTTCTGATGAAGATGAGGATGGGGACGAAGATGATAGCTCGGCTCAACTAACTTAAGGTTGTAGTCTAGAGGTACGCTCGCGCCTCACCTGATGCTTTCTTTCATTCGCATCTCTAGTCCGAGTCGAGTATTGGCCTGGATTGATGAGAGACTTGGCTTTTCCTGCACCTCGGGATAGGGGCGCTACTATGACTCAAGAGTGAATCCTTGTGTATCACGTCGGAAGTACACATCCGATCGGGTTAATATGATGTTGACCCTTGAATCTTCGGGAGCTCAAATCTTCCCATAACAACATCTAATCAGTATTCCTTCTAGATATAAATGGCGTTATTTTTGCTGATGTGGAATGTCAATGAGATATAGTGATCCAGACCCATGCATCAGATAGGTGCCGATTCTGTGAGGCCATGACATGGCGAAATTTAATTAGTCCAGCCACCTGAAATGTCAAGAGCAGTTAGGTGAAGCAAATATGGTGAGGCCTTGATGTGGTGAGATGTTACCGGGCTGTTGGTGTCAATACTCAACCAAATCACTTTCAAACATGCTTTACCTCGATATGTTCTCGTATCAGTATATGGTCCAATCAAATATCTTAATATTAAGCCCCTTTTGCTATGAGGGTCTCACTAAATATACTCTTTGTTTGAAAGTGGTTAATTAGTCTAATATCAAATAAGAGCAATTTCGGTGATGAGGTCTATATGTTTGATTGGATTGGGTGTTGCTATTTAAAGATGTAACGATTTAAAACATCTTTGAAAGTGGTTGGTTCAGTTAGCAAATGGGTGGCTTCGGCATGGAACTGTCTCAATCAAACAATGCCACGTCAGGAATTTATTGTGCTAGGTGAGACGCGGCTAGCCTAATCAAATGTCACCACCTGGCCCTCACCTGGCCCTCAACCAATCCGCTCTACAATAAGGGCCTGTTTGGCCACCTGCATTAGGTTGGATTAAGCTGGATGGAATTGAAAAAGTAGCATTAAATGCCTGTGTAAGGTATTGTCTCTGGATTGGGTATATCCCATGCTTTTTAATGGCCTGTTTGGAAGACATGGGACTAACTTCTATACGGCGGGATTGCAAAGGTATGATGTCATTTTTATATATTTTTATGTTGCCATCTAGGTGAGCCCCATTTAGATAATCTGACCCGTTCATCGCGTAGGTCAGCTCGATCGGGTCTTATGCGCCCTGACTTGGACTGGTTTGGATGATCAGGGACCTCAAAGAGGGCCTTGGAAGATTTCAACTGCAGGAGTTCATTTTCCTCCGTGTGGCCACTTAAAACTCAAATTTGCCTCATTTTTCGGCCCATAACCTAAAATGATCTGTAGAAACTGGTGTACGGCGTGGATATATCATATACATCAAGGCCGGGTCACGAGTGAGACACCCCACCCCACATTGGCGAGCCTCGTCGTGAGTGGGTCTTCCCAACCCACCTTCGCCAATAGTGTGGTCCACTTGATGGTTGGATCATCCTGATGTTTGAGCTCAGCGGTCAAAATAACTTAAAGAAAGAGATGGATGGTGTGGATCTAAAAATACCTCAAGATGGGTCCCATAAGCAGAAACCCACTCTAAAATTCTATGCATGTCAGCGTCATTGAGGTTCGAGCTTTACGGTCCGTGCACATAAAGGTGTGGCCCACTTGGGATGATGATCGAATTCATTTTTGGGTTTAATGGCTAAAATGGAATGAAAAATCGGATGGACAGATTGGATGAAACATACGCGTCAAGTTGGGACGCACGAGTGGTGGCCCCACCCTTCCTTACAACTCCTGGTGGGATCCGGAGAGGGACGGCGAAATCCGCCTTCAGCCACGGTATTTGGGCACCAAACCCAAAATGGGTCCATTCCAAACATGCCAGAAAGATATATTGGATGGGATTGTGAATACCATCCCATCTAATACCACCTAATGCACGTGGCCAAACGGGCCCTAAGGTGACTCAACCATGCGTTTGTACTGCGCGTGGATCAGGTATTACTTCGGCACGTTTGGAGCTCGTGACAGGTGAGGCACCGAGGGCCACTGAGATATATGAACTTTATCCACACCGTCCATACATTTTTTAAATATTATTTTAGACTACTATTCCAAAAAATAATTAAGATTTAAATTCAAATGGGCCACATAGTGGGGATTAAATTAACACCGTTGAAATAAGGATCACGGAAGTTTTGGATAAGATGATATTTGTTTTTTTCACTTCATCTAGGTTTATATGACAATATCGAGGGGTTAGATGGAAATTAAAAGACATAGTAGGCCCTAAGAAGGTTTCAATGGTGGGCATCCTTAGCATGGCTGCTTAGCATGGTGTGGTCCATCTGATCCTTGTATATGACTTATTTTTGGTCAACTGCTCTAAAATGATAGGAAAAAAGGGATGAACGGTGTGGATAAAAGTCGTACATCATGGTGGCCCCTCAGTGGCCCTTGGAACCTCTGCCTATCCCGAGCTCTAAACAGGCAGGTGGTACTACCTAATCCGCGCCCGTTTGTATCAGTGTTATAAAAACAAGCCAATTCACGAATAAGACCGTTGGAAACCGTGCTAAAAAATTAGCTCAATCCAACAATTAGGCCGAATAAATTGGGGAAACATCATAGCCTGACTATTAAAACCGTTCAAATTTAGTGTGGGCCCCACTGTAGTGTATACATAACAACCAATCCACTCATCTGACAAAACACATCAGGATAGTTGGATTCCCCGTACATTTCAAGACTCACATGGGCCACGCCACTTGAGAGGTTTTAGGAATGATTTTAGGAAGAATTAGCACGGTATGTTCATCCGTACTGTGCTTCCTTTATTTTCGATCTCCAATAAATTTTATTGTAAAAATAGATTTTAGGGTATAAAAATAGTAACCTTAGTCTGTAGATAAAGCAACTAGAGGAATATTTTAGTTTGATAGGTTTTGTTTGGAGGGGGTTATAATAGGTGGTGCTCCGCCAGGTGTGTACTAAAAACAGCAGGGCTTCGGTGGATCCGGTGGACACTGTGATGTATATTCCTTATATCCACTCCGTCCATCCGTTTTGACGGATCATTTTAGTACATGATTAAATAATTGCAGAAGATCAAAATCTTAGGTGAACCACACCACAGGAAACGGTGGTTATTGAATACCCATCATTAAAATCTTCTTGGGGACGACCGAGATGTTTATTTTCAATCTAACCCATTGCTAAGGTCACAAAGATCTAAATGAAGGGACCACAAAAATATCACCACTACTTCCTGTGGTGTGAACTACTTCCTGTGGTGTGATTCACCTGAGATTTGGATCTACTTCGTTTTTAGGATGATACCCTAAAATGAGCTGTCAAAACGGATGGTCTGCGTAGGATGGTACCCTAAAATGAGCCGTCAAAATGGATGGTCTGCGTAGATGCAAGGCACATACATCACGGTGGGCCCCACAGTCAGGGATCCACCCAAGCCGCGCCCTGATTTTACACCGTTCCCTACAGTGTGACCCACCTAAGTCTTGGATCTGCCCGATGTTTTACGTTCTAGGTGAAAACGTGAAGGTGCAGCTGATGGACGGGGTGGATCTGATGCATTTTTACCTACGTAGCCCTCAGTTAGCGCAAGTCCCCTGGGCCTTGGCTGCCTCCGCAGATCAGGTTAGCGCAGTTCTACTAGGAATACACCTTTTATCCAGCTGTTTTTATGAAACAATGCAAACTTAGTTTTGGAACTTAGACCTGCTCGTACGGACAGCGAATTTGAGGACGAAACTACCCCTCCTTTTACATAAACGGATTGGGCACCCCCCTGCCACTAGCCAAATGGCAGATGGTCGGTGGTATGTGAGCCCCACCATGATGTATACTTTTCATCCATGCCTTCCATATATTTTTCCACATCATTTTATAATATGAGACGAAAAGTGAGGTATATCCAAATCTCAAGTGTATCACATTACAGGAAGTGTTGAATGAGCGTCAATCATTAGAAACCTTTAGGGGCCCATTGTGATGTTTGTGAGAAATCCTCCCCGTCTAAGTTCATTCATAGGGTCATAGAGACTTGGATGAAGAAGAAAAACAAATTTCATAATGATCCAAAACTTCTGTAACCCCTAAAAGGGTTTCAATGGTAGACGTTCAATTCCCCACTGCCTTTTACAGTGTGGTCCACTTGATAGTTAGATCTATTCTATTTTTCGTCCCAAGCCTTAATATGAGCTCTCCAAATATATGGACGGTTTGGATATAACACAGACCTCGTGATGGGACCCACAAACGCAAAAAAAAAAAAAAAAAAGATTGCCACGGCACTACTGCCCGCGCAGTCTGCTATAGTTATAGCTACGCTTATAATCCGTAGCCATAGTATATCGAAAATTGCAGAATTTTTTAGCTAAACTCGCAGGATAGTTGCTTGACTTTTTCAATAATATCAAAAGATCTTCGATATATCGAAGATACGGTTATAATCCGTAGCTATAGGGTCCCACTGACCCTAACTCACTGGCTTCCTCTTTTTTTTTTCGTTGTAATCCCCATGACATTTTATGAGTCCCATTATGAGGTATGTGTTATATCCAAACCGTCCATCTATTTGGCAAGCTCGTATTAAGGCTTAAGACGAAAAATAAGACAGATCTAGCAATCAAGTGGACCACACTGTAAAAGGTAGTGGAGGATTGAATGTCTACTATTGAAACCCTTTTAGGGGTCATAGAAGTTTTGGATCATTATGAAATTTGTTTTTCCTCTTCATCCACGTCTTTGTGACCTTATGAATAGATTGGATGGAAAATATATGTTATAGTGGGCCCTACAAAATTTTTAACAGTGAAAATCAATTTTCCCGCTGCTCTTTATGGTGTGATTCAGCTGCTTTTTGTGGTGTGATCCAGTTAATCTTTGGATATGATTCTAAAAAAAATAAAATAAAAATAAAATTATAATGCTCCCAAATGATCTCGAAATATGGATGAATGTTGTGGATATAATAAATACATAACTGTGGGGCCCATGTAACTTTGATCTCTCTTAAGCGGGGTGAACATGAAAATTGAGTAGGGCAAATTAGAAATTAAGCGGGGCAAACATGAAATTGAGCAGGGCAAACTGAAAATTGAGCGGGGTAAATTAGAAATGAGCGGGACAAACTGAAAATTGAGCGGGGCAAACTAGAAATTGAATGGGGCAAAAATAAAATTGAGTGGGGCAAACATGAAATAAGCGGGGCAAACTGAAAATTGAGCGGGGCAAACATGAAATTGAGCGGGGCAAACTAAAAATTAAGCAGGGCAAACATGAAATTGAGCGGGGCAAACTATAAATTGAGTGGGGCAAACATGAAATTGAGCGGGGCAAACTAGAAATTGAGCGGGGTAAATATGAATTTCAGTGGAGCAAATATGAAATTGAGCGGGGCAAACACAAAATTGAGCGGGGCAAACTAGAAATTCAGCGGGACAAACATGAAATTGAGCGGGGCAAACTAGAAATTGAGCAGGGCAAACTAGAAATTCAACGAGGCAAACATGAAATTGAGCGGGGCAAACATGAAATTGAGCGGAGCAAGCGGTGGGAAACAAAATATATCATGATGGTCCACTTGAGCTTGTTTTCTAAGGTGTGGTCCACTTAAGCTTTTGATTTTCTTAATTTTTGAAACAAAATATATCATGATGTTTAACTTTTATCCATTTGTCCATTCATTTTTCCACGTCATTTTAATTTGCGAGCCCTAAAACACACTAGATCCAAGGCTCAATTGGACCACATAGTGGACATTAAATTTCTACCCCTAAAAAAATCTTGTAGATCATAGAGGTTTTGGATCAAAATGATATTTGTGTTTTCCCTTCATTAATGTTTAAGAGACTTTATGAACCAGTTAGATGACAAATAAACATGTTAGGCCTAGGAGCACTAATTTGTCTGGAGCTCAGAACTGGCAGGGCAGTACCTAATCCACCGTTAGGCTTTCTTAATATGTCAGCGCCTCAAATGATCAAGTGTTGTGCCGGAGAGGAAAGCTGATTGGCTGGTATACAACTGCTGTAGGTACGTGTCGTTGGAAGAGGAGCACTAACGCTCCTCGATCTCCAAGTTGTACAAACGGTTCAAAGGAGATTAAAGTTACATAGCCACACAATGATGTATTTATTATATCTAGATTATTTTAGAGCATTATCCAAAAACTGAATCATATCCAAAGATCATCTGGACCACACCATAAATGGTAGTAGCAATAATGATTTTCACCGTTAAACAATTCGTAGGGCCCACCGTAATGTTTATTTTACATCCAATCTTTTCATAAGGTCACAAACACATGAATGAAGAGTAAAAACAAATTTCGTATTGATCCAAAACTTCTGTGACCCCAAAAAGGGTTTCAATGGTAGACGTTCAATCCTCTACTGGTTTTTGCAGTGTGGTCCACTTGATAGTTAGATCTGTCTTGTTTTTCATCTCAAGCCTTAAGACAAGCTCCCCAAATGGATGTACGATCTGGATATAACACATACCCCATGATAAAACCTACAAACTCTCTCCCATAGCCACTCCCCAATATAAAATACATTCAGTCCCTAACACAAACCTCGTGTTTGTCCTGCTGAATTTTTAATTTGCCCCGCTGAATTTCATGTTTGCCCCGCTGAATTTCTAGTTTGCTCCGCTCAATTTCATGTTTGCCTCGCTGAATTTCTAGTTTATCCCTCTCAATTTTTAGTTTGCCCCGCTCAATTTCATGTTTGCCCCGTTGAATTTTTAGTTTGCCCTGCTTAATTTCATGTTTGCCTCGCTCAATTTGTAGTTTGCCCTGCTCAATTTCATTTTTGCTCCGCTCAATTTTCAGTTTGACTGCAAAGTGAATAAAATGGATTTTCGACCATAAACCCGATGGAATCTTGTAAAATAACTAGGTTTATTGGCTAAATTAACTTCTCTTACCCCAAAATCATATGTGGTACGTTAAGTAAGTTATTCCAATTTAGGAGATATACTTGTTGAATAAATAGACAAAGATATGAATTAAAAGAGAGAGAAAAAATTTATATGCTTATATATATATATTTATATAAGTACGTATTAGGGAAAAATGTAGGTAAAATAAAGTTCTCTATGTAAAAAAAAGTTTTAAAAAATAAAAAATTGTACAAATTACAACGGACTATAGTTATGGCTACGGTTATAATTCGTAGCTATTGAAAATTGCAGTACTTTTGAGGTGAACTCGCTTGACAGTTTTGGACCTTTTTTGATATATCGAAAGACCTTCAATATATATTGAAAAAGCTGGGGCTGTCGTTATCGCTACGGGTAAAATCCGTAGCCATAGAAATCCCTGTAGCCATAGTTTCCTATTATTTTAAAAAATATTATTATTATTATTATTATTATTATTATTATTATTTTTTTGCTGTTGTAATCCCCACAAAATTTTTTTCCTCTTCATCCATGCCTTTGTGACCTCATGAATAGATTGGATGGAAAATAAATGTTATGGTGGGCCCTAAAATTTTTTTAACGGTTTTCCTGCTGCTCTTTGTGGTGTGGTCCAGTTGATCTTTGGATATGAATTTTTTTTTTTGATAATGCTCCGAAATGATCTCGAAATATGGATGAACGTTGTGGATATAATAAATACATAGCTGTGGGGCCATGTAACTTTGATCTCTTTTGAGCCGGTCGTACGACTCTCGGTTGGAGGAGCGTCTGCGCTCGTATTCGAAAGGAAGGGAGGGGTATTTTCGTCCTGAAATTGGGTCTCCGCACGTGCAGGTCTAAGTTGCAAAACAAAGTTTGTATTGTTTCATAAAAACAGCTGGATAAAAGGTGGGGTCAACAGTCCCCAGTTTCTCGTTCATTTCCAGAGGAGCAGAGGTCCTTCGCCATTTCAAAAAGGAAAACCCTGCAAAAACCTCCCCTCTCTTCCCCAGCCAGAGACATGGACAAACATGGCGACGACGAGGACGATCATGGTGATGTCTTCCTCGACGAAGATGACGTCATCCAAGAAATCACAGTCGATGAAGAAGGTCCTCTCTCTCTCTCTCTCTCTCTCTCTCTCTCTCTCTCCGTGCGTATCTAACACAACCAATCTCTTTCTTCTGTCAAAACAGACCTCCCTGATGCGGATGACGGTGCCGGTTCAGATGCAGATTTCGGTAATTTCCATCGACCGAAATGATATCTTTCACTTTTCCTCTGCGAATTACACATGGACGATTCTGTAGAAGAGAAAAACTATGATACTCCCGAAGAGTGTAATGGATGATATGCAGGCACTTAGAAATTAGTAATTGCGTATGTTTCACGCCATGAGTTTTAATTGAACTTCCAAATTATGGGTCCCAGTTTAGATGTTTCATGAACCAAAAATTATGTTTATGTGATTGTCTAGTTAGCAAATTGTGGGCATTTATTGGACGCTTTCAAATGAATATATCCGATGTTCCCATCCTTACAAACAAGTGTCCACGAATCAGAGGTTGGGGTTGCTTAACCAATCTGATTTTGGGATGGTTACTTAGGGCCCGTTTGGATACGACCAATTAAGTTAACTTTTTCTACTTACAGCAGTAGATAAGTGACTTATTTCAGATAAGTAAGTTGGTTTATGATTAGTTATAAGTAACTTTTTTTACTTAAAAGTACGTAATCACTTCAGTTATTTTTATTTATTTATTATCATTAAAAAAAAAAAAAAAAGCTTTTCTACTTCTTCTCATAAGTTGCTGAAGGGAGACATCATGAGGGACGAAAGAGAGTAGAAGTTGATAAGTGTGTTGTTTACCAAACATACTTATCTTCTTAATAAGTAGAAACTAAGATAAGCTACTTATGCCACATAAGTAGCTTATCTTAAGCAACTAATGATCCAAATGAGCCCTTAGTGATAACGTGTTCCACAATTTAGTCGATTTACTTTGAGTTAATTTATGCCACGTGTACTAGTTTAGAATGCTCGTGCATCAAGTGTCTTATACTGCTAGTGTATCGAATAACTCCCTCCATAGTCCATAGAAGCATCTGATTTTGTTTGGGTTCCGTGTCAAATATTGGTTTGGTTTTCTTCATCTCTTTTATTCATGTGTGAGCTATGCGATAATACTGCCTGTGTTTCAGAGAGCATGCTATGACCGTTTCTCAAGCATATATCATGGTTGAATGTTTCTTTTTATTTTTAATTTTTAGGCAAAGGATGAATTATTACAGGCATATAGTTAATTGGACTGTGGTCTGCTCATCTGATGGGCCACAAATGCACATTGAATGTGGACAGTTGGGCGATTTTCTTAAATTGTGTGTTTCTTCTGCACACATGTGACCTGACTGACTGATGGGCACACTGGTATATTTTTGTCAGATGCGTCCACATGATGAGTGGCTCGAATCTTGCATGCATCTTGTGTTGTCGCATCTTGTGAATTTGGCATGCATGGGTGTCGAACTGGAAAAGTGTACATTGAAGATGATGGACTTGAGAAATAGCTAACAGATAATGTGCCCTACATAATAAGCAAAAGCTGCAATGGGAAAGCAAGTAAAAGGAAAATACATAAAACATGGTGGACTGGATATTCGAAAGCATAGGAATCTAGGTGGGCAGGCCGGATGTTATCTAATTGACCACTCTTTATTTAATGCTGAAATTCTATCAATCAGTTAACGTCTGGCCTACCCTTCTAGATTCCTATGCTTTCGAATATCCAGTCCACCATGTTCTATGTATTTTCCTTTTACTTGCTTTCCCATTGCAGCTTTTGGTTATTATGTAGGGCACATTATCTGTTAGCTATTCCTATGCTGTCAAATTTCGGCTTTAAATAAAGAGCGCTGTTTCGAGAACAAGGCGGAGTCAGCCATTGGGGTTATTCAGAAGCAAAATCCTTAGTTGTCAAGTGGGTTTCAGTCTCTAATTCCATTGAGGCCTGCGTGCTTATTTCTTTGCTTGATTTGTAGTCTTGCTTGTGTTCTTTTTGGGACTTTGGCTCGCTTCTTAATAAAATTGTTGCTTCAAAAAAAAAAGGTATATGGTGCTTGTCCATCTGAAGCTACAATGGCATGCCTGACCTTCATAAAATGTTTTCTCCACTCCGTGGTTTTACCTTTCTTTACGGAAGTTCCGGCATCACATTCTCAATCAAGAATTCACCTAATGGACAAGCTGTAAGTCTGTTAAGAGTGCTTTCCTCTAGGAACTTAAGCAACTAACTGACACTAGTGTTGTCGAATGCGATCGCATAAGTGATTATGCGATCGTTTATACCATTTTTGGGTCCTTGGATCATATTTGCCATAGTGGCATATGTGGTCTTTGGACCATTGGGGCTTATGTGATCACATACAAAGCTTAAAGCCCCCCCCCCCCCATTGTTATTTATTTATTTATTTAATTAAAAAAAAAACCCTAAGGCCTCCCTCTCTCTCAGTCTCTCTTAACTCTCTTAGACTCTTACTCTCTCATCCCTCTAATACTCTCATATTCTTATTCTATTGTAACTCTCTTACTATCTTACTCTCTCTCATTGCTCTAATGCTCTCATATTCTCTCTTAAGTCTTAACTCTCTCTGTTACTATAATACTCCTATCACTCTCATTCTCACATTCTTTAGTATATGCAATTATGCATTCACTTGAGTGATTGTAATCAATCTAATACCAAGGGGATTTTCATTAAAGACTCCCTACACAACTAACAGCTAACAACTACCCAAATGTGAATTGTCTAACAACTATCCAAATGTGAATAGTCTAATACTTGGGGGGCATTCATTGGAGTAGTTGTTAGTTGTTACTTGTTAGTTGAATTCGAGTATATGCAATTATGCACTCTTTTTTTTTTTTGTTTTTCCACATGATTTTCATTTGAATAATCTTTTTTTTTTTTTTTTGAATAATCTATTGATGTAGTAAATAAAACAAAAATTTAATGAAGTTGGTAATAAAGCTCAAAAAGAAAAGAAGAAAAGAAGAAGCACTTGTAACATTTTTACATATTTTTTCAATTTTCCTTTTATTATTATTATTTTTTAAATTTTTTTATAACCATTTTTTTTGGCGTGCGCACAACCCCCTGCTGTAGCATGTGATCGCTTGTACGTTTTGACAGAATTGGCTGACATAGATATTTGTGTGATTGCAAGCAACGTTCTCCACTTTCCATTTTGGTTGAACACATTAGGGGAAACCAACTCTCTCCTTTATTCAAGAACCCAAAAGAGAAAGAGATAAAAAGATCCGTTGAGGCAATGAGTATAAAGGTTTGCTACACAAAGAGAAGATCTATAGACTTATCTTTAGCATATTTAGGAACATGTTGGGAACTAATTTCCATGGAACTGGTGTGCATTCGTAGGTAATTTGATGTTTTGCAATGCTGAAGCGATATTGAGGTGGACAATTTAAGAAAGGTTATTTGTTGCTTTGAAACGTTGTCAGGCCTTAAGGTGAACATATCAAAATGTGAAATGTTAGGCATTGGTAGCTCTAGGGAATAGGTTAGGGAGTTGACAGAGGTGTTTGGATGTGACATGGGAAACATTCCCTCGTCATATCTAGACTTTCCCCTCTGTGTTGGCATGCTCACTAAACATTGTGGGATAAGGTCATTGAGAAAGTGGAGAGGAAGTTATCTGCTTGGAAGCGGCGACACTTGTCACTTGGTGGAAGATTGACATTCATCAAGATGACGCTTGTGAATCTCCTGCTATACTTTTTATCCTTATTCAGATGCCCGAAGGATGTCTTAGACAAGTTGGAGTGTCTGAGGCACGACTTTTTATGGTAGGGAATCAAGGAAAAGAAGAAATTCCACTTGATGAGATGGGAAGTATGCAAGCTTTATGATGAAGGTGGATCGGGCATTTGGAAGTTGGAGGTGATGAATGAAGCTCCCAAGGCAAATGTCACTAATGGTTTGCTACGAAAGTAGGGAGTTTGTGGAAGTTGTGTCTAGAAAGTATGATTTAGGAGAAAAGGGCTGGTGCCTGGTGGACAAGGGACACTCTATTGTATAGGGCGTCAACGTTGTGGAAAGGAGTTTCCAGGCTTAGGAATCTGTTCAAGGAAGGGATGGGGTTTCTCTTCGGGGGATGGGAAGAGGATCAAATTGTGGGTCGATGTTTGGATGGGTGATAGGGGCTCTCCTCGACGATATCCGAGGATCACTAATCTATCCTCCATGTCGGACATCTCTGTTGCAAGTAGCTTCACAACAATGGGAAATGGTGTGGTGTGGACCTCTGTTTGCCGAAGAAACCTTACAATGTGAGGAGGAAGAATTTGTTGCCTTGTCTTCTAGGCTTGCAGGCATCACTCCATCAATTGGGGACTTGTTGATTTGCAAGATTGAGAAGTTAGGGCTTTTCTTCGTTTGATCTTTATATGGCTTGCTCCGTTGGTCTTCCCTGGTGGTGGTTGCGCATAACACCTTTCATTAGTCCTATTTGCTTCACTAGCTTGGTTGATCAATAGGAATAAGGTTCTCACCTTGGATAATTTACGAAAGAGGAACATGATAATTACAAACGCATGTCCCCTTTGCTTGTGTAATAAGGAGATTGTCAATCATCTTTTCCTTCACTGCCCTTTTGCGAGTGAGAAATGGGATCGCATCGTGAGCTCTTTTGGTGCTACTTGGGCAATGCCGGAGTCGCTTGATGAGCTCTCTCTTGCTTGGCATGGGGGAGGGGTGGGAAAAAGAGGTAAGCTGGTGTGGAGATGGGCGTTACCAGCGGGCCTTTAGGTTTTATGGGGGGAAGGAACAACCGATGCTTCCGCAATATTAGTGGGACAAGGGAGGATGTTTTTAGATCGGTTAAAATTGAAGTTTTGATTGGGCTTGGGTCTCTTGGGTTGTGGGAGATCGCCTTTATTGATTTTTCTTGGGGTTGTTGCATCTCTTTGTAATTCTTTATATTCTTTAGCCTTTTTGGATCTTCCTAATAAAATCTCCACATTAAAAAAACAACAACTTAGGTCATTTGAAAGAAAGGTTTGATCTGAAGGGGGAAAGCATCTCTAGGAAGTCCAAGAATCGCATCATCAAAGGCTTAGTCACCCAATTGGTGAAAATCTCCACACTAGTTTTAATAGCCAATAACTATGCTCTATTTTAATTTCCTCTCCTTTTTTCTTTTCCTTCTTCTTCTTCTTCTTCTTCTTCTTCTTCTTCTTTATTTTTTATTTTTATTTGTTATTTTTTTTGAAAGATCACAGACTTTTGTTAAGAAACAAAAACAACAAAAGCTAAAATAAAAGGGGCACCAAGCAGACGACGCAACTACAATCCAAGAAAAAAACAAATTACAACCCTTCAAATTTGGAGTACAAGATGCCTATTCAATGATCAATGCTCTAGCTCTTTGAGAAGTGCCTTGAGTCGATTTGCTAGCATTATCGAATCACTTGACATTTCTTTCTTCCCAAACATCCCAACAAATAGCCAACAGAACCATTCCCAATGCGATTTCTTCTCCCTCGAAGTTCATCCCATGCCAAGCAATCAAGAGGAGGTTCACCGATTCTGAGCAGTCCATGCCACCTGAAAGTGACCCAAGATATCTACCCAAATTTGCCCCACAAAAGTGCAATATCTATGGTCTCCTCATCTTGCTTGCACAAAGAGCACTCTATTTTAATTTCTTGAATCCATTGGTGAAGAAAAAGTGAACTTGATGATACCATTGACATCCTTTAAAAATTCTGCAATGCCATCCCGGTTACCCATAGAGGCATAGAGTTCCCAACCCATTAATATTGAGCTCTGAACAACTTGTAGCAGGAATGTTCCAAGATCTCTCTTTTAAGGACATTCCCGAAATTATAGCATTACCTAGTGAAAAGTTGCAAGTTAAACCCGTCCATCCCTATGTTTTATCTTGTATTGCTTTTGGAATATTATCTTATCTTTCTAGATGTTCTATTGAGAAATTTGAAGTTGATGTATTTGAATAATTTGCTAAATTCCGTGTTTATGACAAGAGGGGAGCTCATTGCCCTTGCCCCCTATTTCTATATTTGTGTTCATAAGTAGATTTCTTTTACTTGATCAACGAACTGAAAGAATTTTGAAAGGAAAGGTTGCCATAGTAGGTTAAGAAGATGAATATTTTTTTTGAAAGGTAATCAAAATTTTATTACAAAAAAGACACAGAAATGTAGGGAACGATGATTAGGAATCACTCTCAAAGTCCAGGAATTGAAAAGATTCTGAGGACAATTTATGAATGCATTTAAGGATTTAGCCCAGGTTACCAGAGGAAGATGAAGAAAGGAAAACACTAAAATTATAAAGAAAGGTCTAAATTTGTAATTTTCAAAGGACATGTATTTACAACCACCCAAACACCTCAAAAACGCAATTTTCTAATGATGAAACTCACCTAAGCAGCTTATTACCAAATAAAGATTTTATAGGCGAATGGTCTTCATTGTAGGTTTGCTCCCTATAGGTGAGGGTTTGATTCCCCTCCTTGGCTTTACCCGATACACGTGGTTGTG
The DNA here is from genome assembly GCA_030180095.1 of Magnolia changhungtana. Classification (NCBI taxonomy): domain Eukaryota; kingdom Viridiplantae; phylum Streptophyta; class Magnoliopsida; order Magnoliales; family Magnoliaceae; genus Magnolia; species Magnolia changhungtana. Next base: position 10,021,588 of record JASAUF010000411.1, on the reverse strand, counting down.
GGTGATTGCATGTATCTGCAGGGATTAGTCTCACTTCAAAAAAGAGGTGGGGACACCCCGTGTCTTCAAAAAAAATAAAAATAATAATAATAAAAAATAAAACCTAGCACCCATTTAGACTTCATATTATGTATGTTTAAAACTTCGTTAAAGGTAATATATTCTAAAATTTTTCTTAAAGCTAATAAATCAAAATTTTGACTAAGAAGTTACTAACTATAGTATTATTTCTAAAGCAACTTGCTAATGGAGTGACTTCCTTTTCCGTTTTGGTTAATGGATCCCCACAAGGGTTTTTCAATGCTTCTTGGGGTCTTACGCAGGGCGATCCTCTATCCCCTTATCTTTTTGTTGTGGTAGGTGTGGCCTTTAATAGGATGATGTTTAGAGCAGAGGCTACACGTCTAGTTAAGGGATTCAAAGTAGCAAAGAATGGGACTCAAATAAGTCATCTTCAATAGGCAGACGATACCCTGCTTTTCTATTATGCAAATGTGACTTCAATAGATAACTTGTGCAAAATAATCGTTTGCTTCGAAGCGGTCTCGGGGCTAAAGATTGATGTCAATAAGAGTGAGATGCTGGGAGTCCATATATGAGCTTCTCTCTATTGTGAGTCTTCAGTTGCAGGACGGGGGTGTTTCCCTCCATGTATTTAGGGCTGCCACTTTGCATTGGGAAACTGGCTTTACAGTTATGGGGCGGGGTGATTGAAAACATCAAGAGAGAGCTTTCCACTTGGAATTGTCGATATTTAGCTTATGGTGCGAGGTTGACGCTTATCAAAGTGGTCTTCTCCAACATGCCAGTGTATTTCGTGTCGCTTATCAAGTGCCCGAGAGCGGTGGTGGATAGGCTGGAAAAAATGAGATGGGATTTCTTTTGGAAAGGGTCGAGAGGGGAGGAAATTCCATCTCCTTTGATGGGGGGAGACGTGTAGATTGGTGGATGAGGGGGGAGTCAGAATCAAGAGTTTGGGGCTCATTAATACTGCTCTTCTTGGTAAGTGGCATTGGAGGTTCGGTGCAGGGGAAGGAAGATTGTGGAGAGAGGCCGTGGAGGCGTGTGTGAAGAGATCGTCGCTTTATCGCCTCAGGTATTTGGAAAGGTATAACGACTACGAAACACCTCATGCGAAATAGGATTGGGTACATATTGGGCAATAGAACTCGCATTCATTTATGGTCCGATGTGTGGCTTGGTGAGGTGACGCTCCAAGAGGCATTCCCTAGATTAGCCCTCCTTGCTCCCGATCACTCCATTACGGTTGATAGATGTTTTTCTATTATTAGCAGAGCGGTGGTGTGGAATCTCCCCTGTCGTAGGAATCTGTACGATATAGAAGTGTGCGAGCTGCTGGATCTTTTGAATCATTTGAAGCTAGTAATCCCATCTCCCCTACAAGTTGACTCCATCATTTGGAAAGAGCACTCTTTCGGGATATTTTCTGTGCAGTCTTTTTTCTTCGCTCTTCACATTACAACGACCGGTTCCAGTCTATCTCATTCTTTCAAACATTGGTCCTATGGGGCTCCTCCTAGAGTGGCAGTCTTTGTCTGGCTAGTGGGTAGGAAGAGAGTTCTAACGATTGATAATCTTCAACGGAGATCTCTCATCCTCCCTAACATTTGCTTGATGTGTATGAGTGAAGCGGAATCTATCGACCATTTGCTTATTCATTGCTTCTTCGCTCAAGGGGTGTGGGACTGCTTCTTCACGGCTATGAGGATGTCTTGGGTTATGCCGAAGTCAGTAGAGGATCTCCTTTGGATGTGGCATGGGGGTGGACCGGGTAAAGATGGTAAAGTCGTTTGGAGGCTCCTTATCATGGCCATTTTTTGGACCATTTGGAAGGAGCGGAACAATAGATGCTTCTCCAATAAGTGTTGCTTGGTGAATGAGGTTGTTTGTGGGGTCAATTGGTTTTTGTCGGATTGGGCACCCCATGTTTAGGCTCATTTTGTTGTGCTTGTTTCTCTTTTTTCCTTTTCTTTCCTTTGTATTCTTTTCCCATTTCAGCAGGTCTTCTAATAAATTGTTGTTACATCCCAACAAATAAAATAAAAATGGAGGTACATAGAAACATATTTTTGGAACTACTTAAATTAGTATTGAAAATTCCTGCAATTAGTAATGCCTAGATCTTCAAACAAAACTCGTTAGGAAATCTTTCGTTAACCCATGAATAGTCCAATTTTGGACTGTCATTGGACTCATTACAATGTGGGATCCACTAAAGGTGACACCATTGCCTTATCTGTTAGATTCAAATTGTTATGTGATACCCAGATTGTATTCTGGTTATAGTGTGCTCAAGAAGAATCGCATGATCTTAGGCTTGTTGGAAAGCTAACTCGATAAGCTATCTAACATGGCCATTTTCATGTTGTTTTGACATTGTTTGACCCTCAAACCTTAGACATAACTTTGGATGACTAAATGATACCATCAAAATAGAGAAAGAAACCTATGGATTGGACTTCCACACAAATGGATTTAGATCCATTTTCCATTCCTAAATTTTCTGATTCATTGAGAAGAGGCAAGGGGAGGGGCTGAAAGGGCAATTTTGCAAACTGTTCTATTACCATATTATGCAAAAACAGACTTTTACATGTCCTGGATTGTGCGAACTCACTTGATTGGCATCACAGTGTGGCCAGCTTATTTGCAACTATCCATTACTAACTTTTGATTCTATTGTGGTTGCAGAAGAACCTGATGATTCAGTACACATATTCACTGGTCATACTGGTAAGTTTTGTATCTAAGTGCATCATGTTGTTGTCCAGATTGTATAAATATTGATACTCACACAAAAAGTAGTTTTTCTTTACGTTTTCGATGTGTGGTTTTTCGCCTATATTAGTTACCTCATACAACTTGGATGCTTTTTTTTTTTTTTTAAATACTTTGTTCTATGGTACGGAGTTTTTTTTTTTGGCAAGCATCTGCTCTATTTTCTTGCTGCGATGTTCTAGAAATGTATTGTGTTATTTCAACTCATAGATACCAATTTTCATGGATTTCCTTTCATGTCCTGAATCAAGGAACTGAATTCACAATCCACTGCAAGTTTGACACTTGCTCCAAATTGAGTGAACTGAATTCACCATTCCCTGCCCCAAAATTCACCCAAATTTTCTTGTTGGTTTGTAGCTCTCAATCCCTAGAGTCGCCAAACTTTGCTAGTTAATTAGAGCTTGAACAAGTTGTTCAAATTCAGCCGAAGTAAATTAGATTAACCAGTTGAACAAATTGAATCTTTGAACTTAATGAAGCAATAATGTAAATTGAACAAAATAACGTGGAACTGAACCCTAGGAATTTGAGCCCGTTAAGCATCCTGCAATTATGAATTGCAAGCCATATCCAAACTGAATCAATCAGTGAACCATGGTTTCTATGTTTGTACCCCCCGAAGTGAACCTGTAATATTCTCTGTTATATTTAGATTTTCTTTTGAGTTGTTTGAACCGGATGATGTGTTACACCATAGATTTTCAGGAGTCTCTTCTTAAACACAGGTCTCTCTTGTAACTGCAAATATTTCATGATCTACTACATGCTAGTGCATCATTTGCGAGAATCTTTTAGCTTTTGTTCTACTGTTTAGGGTATTTGTTTCGTAAAAAAAGCCTTGCAGATATGTGGGTCTATGTAACACGCAATCATCTTGTCAGTGTTTTCTAGAAACTTCCTATGGAACAATACTCTGATGGTTCTTTCTTCACATTCACACTATCATTCATGTTATTGCTCTGTCTTGTGATGGCGTGATGGACATATATTTTGTTATGGGTTGCATCATTAGTAGTGGTTATGAAACTTATGCAACAACCAATAATTAGAAATAAACAGACAACGCAATTAAGTCAACAGAGGAAGAAACACCAGTTTTTTGCTCTTATATTTTTCTCCTAACCTATGGTACCAGGGATCAGTACGAAGATTCAATACAATTACAGACAAGGCAGTTAGACTTCACCAAAATGCAAATTCAGGACAAGCAGACATGTCCATGCAAAAGGGACTGGAAATATACATTTGGGAGTTTAGATCTCTTGCAAGTGGATAGCATGCATATTTTTAGCAAGCAGTTTGTTAAATCTAAATGGGGGATATCTTGCCAAAAGTTGATCATATGTGCATTAGCCAAACCACTTGTATTTTTCTTAAGAAATGAATGTTGGAAAATTCTGCCCGGTGGCAATGTGCTAGTTGTTCTAAAGCCTAGGTAAAGGAGAGCTGGTGTTAGACAAGCAGCTAGTTGAACTTTTTCCAAACAACCGTTAGGTAGCCGATCCCAAATAGCTGAAGCGTGGCTATGACGGCAATGACAATGATGAAATTGGGGAATCCACAAAGGTCTTGTGTATTGACAAGAGTCGCAAAGACAAAAGTTAAGTTGATGCATATGGGTAATGTTTTTTTTTTTAATAAATTACCCGGAAGATACAACTCTGAGAAGCTGCGAGGCAATGGATCTTGGGGACTCTTTGATATTGTTCTTGTCTCACAACTTAATGACCCACCATGCAGCCTAGTTGCTTTTTCCTCTTTCAAAGATTTATTAAAGAGGGTTTCACTGAAATAGCATTGTAACTGTTCAATTACCCGTTTCTTCATTTGAAAAATCAACCCATTATCTGTGCATTTTTCCTCTCTCTCTCTCTCTCTCTCTCTCTCTCTCTCTCTCTCTCTCTCTCCTCTCTCTCTCTCTCTCTCTCTCTCAATATCAGCTCTACTCATTTCCTTCTAATTATTTTGGTAGTTTCTTAATATTTGCATTTGTTTGTTTATCTTACATATTAAGAAATTTTTCTTAAGGTTTCCTCCTATGTTCTTTGTTGGCATAGGTGAACTGTACACAGTTGCATGCAGTCCAACAGATGCTGCATTGGTGGCAACAGGGGGTGGAGATGATAAGGGCTTTTTGTGGAAGATTGAACGAGCAGATTGGGGTGCAGAACTCCAAGGTGCATTTATTGTTCAGATGTGAACGGGTTTTTCTCAAACTGAGTAGCTATTCTAGCAATGTGAATCTCTGCTTCTCCAGGACCCAACCACCCAATCAAGCAGATAGGATTACTACCATATGGTGAATTCTGCATGATTTGTGACTAGTGAATCTTTTCAGGTTGCACGAGAAACTGATGTTAGTTTGTGTGACAATTTTAACTTCAGGTCACTCCCAGTTTCATATAATCATCCTCTTAATGGAATTTTCTAAGTAGACTTATTTTGCATTAGGCCTTTGCATCCCAACATGTACCCTTTGGAACAGCTAACCAGTTGTTTCAGGTGTTTGCTGCTGAGAGTTCTCCATTATTTTGCAAGTGATTCTTTCTAGACAACTCAGACCCAAATTTTCTCACTCACCATGGATGCTGTTAAAGTCTGCATATTTTGTCACAGTATGAAACAGCAATGGGGGATGTTGGAATGCTTATCTTACCACATTGTTTGCTTTTGGGTCTTGGCGGTTACAATTAAGAGAAATTCTCTCTAAGTGATAATTGAATCAGTCTTCTTTTCCAACACCAACTTTTACTTCGATCAAGTCCAATATAACTGTCCATTTGAACGAAATTGTTTAAAGCGTTCTCTTGTTTCCACAGGTCACAAGGATTCTGTTTCTGCTATATCTTTCAGTGCTGATGGACAGCTGGTTGCTTCTGGAAGCTTTGATGGACTTATTCAAGTGTGGGACACATCTTCTGGTAGTCTCAAGTGCATGCTTGAAGGGCCTGGAGCAGGCATTGAGGTGAAACCTTGCAAATGCTTGTGATGATTATACTGTAACGGGTCTTAATTGGAAATGGATGGCTTGACAATTTATTCATGTTCCGATGCAAATGGATCTGGATTTTCTTTTGTGTTTCAGTGGCTCAGGTGGCACCCAAGGGGGCATTTGATATTGGCAGGTTCGGAGGATTCCACTGTTTCAATGTGGAATGCTGACAAAAGTGCCCATCTCAATATGTTCTTTGGCCATGGTAGCTCTGTCACCTGTGGGGATTTTACCCCTGATGGTAGTATGCTACTCCTAGTGGCTGATGTTTTCATTTTATTGAGTGTTTTTTCTTATAGCACCTGATCTATATTCTTTCATCTTTTTCCCCTGTTGATGAAGGCAAATCTATTTGTACTGGCTCCGATGATGCGTCATTGAGGATATGGAACCCCAAAAGTGGGGAGAATATCCATGTTGTTACAGGTAATTATTGACTTTCCTGTTGGCAACTATCTTGTTTCTTATCCTTCACTAGCGATGTAACTCTTGACTGATATTCGTATCATAAGAGTAGAAGTTCCTGTTTTTCTTAGCATGCAGACTGCTTCCTTATATTGCTATTATATGGTCCTTCAAACAATTTATTTTGTAACTTGCATGGTTTGATCTTGTTGACTTGTTAAAAACCCTTAATTAAGCAGCTTACATTATTTAGTGCTTTCCCATTGCCTCTTGAAGTGATAAAAGGAACTATACATTGGTTATTTGACATTCATGATTCAGCTGTTTGATGGATTTGTTAGGTCCTGCTTCTCTATAATATTCTGAAGAGATGAAAAACAATCAGGAGTTGATTCTAGCTACCAGCTTATCAGAACTATTATGAAGTTAGGATCGTGATATTGATTTGCTTGTGTTATGATTTTGCTTGGTATAATAGCATTAGTCCATCTGTGTTCAAGTTGTTATTTTTGCATATCATATTGACCCCTTCTACAATACGAAACATGGAGCTATTCTATTGTTGCTATGGTTTGTTTGATGCGTTGTTTCTCGAAATTGAAAAAAATCCAGAAAAATATGAAAAAAAACAGAAAATTTAGTATAGTAAAACTTAAACTAACACACCTTTATATTTACATACTAAATCATCTACCTTGATAAAACATAGAATAATGCCTGACATGATTTCAAAGGTTATAAATAGTGATAAAATGGCAAAAAGTGAATGTCCAGATGCTTTTGATACATCCGGTACTTTGTTCATATCACCAAGGGAAAGTATCAGGATACTTTCCTGATACAATAACTCAAGTTTTGATATGTTGAACATTCTTCTACATTTCATACACCATATCAAAATCTATCTGCTAACATATGCTATATTGCACAAATGTTATACTTAGAATGAACTGTTTTAGTTATTGGGAAAAATTTAAGATCATCTTGAAATGTCGTTTTCCCCGACTTTCTAGATTTTAATTATTTCCTTTTTCTTTAGGCCATCCGTATCATACCGAGGGACTAACATGCTTGGCAATAACCTCCGATTCTACCCTTGCTATCACTGGTTCAAAGGATGGCTCTGTCCATGTTGTGAATATAATAACTGGGAAGGTCTGCATCTCTCTTTCCCATTGAAACCCTTCTATTGTTTTTCCTTTCCCTTAATATGACCTTCTTGATTTGATCCAGTAGTGTCACTAATATCTGTATTGCATCAATCATCTTTGCTCTTAGTTTCTCAATATTACAGGCATGTTGAAGTAGTGGTTCCTTATATGTTTCAAGTCTTGGTTTATGGTGAACCAGGAAGGAACTCCAAATAGCTTGGACAGGTCTATGATGAGGCTGATGATGTCAGCAGTGTGTCACCCAACATCATCTTCTCATCTTCTCTCTCAAGTTACATTGAAATGTGGATTTCAAACACAAGGTTAAATGAAGTCGTTATCTAAATTAATTCTATCGGAAATGTGTGGCTTGATTTTACCAAAATAATTAATATATTCAAAATCAATCACATGAAGAGACTAATTAATAATTTGTTCACAAGGATGTCACATGTTTTTATAATACAATTTAACAAATTTTGATTGAGTAATGAGTACTAACCTGATCATGTCCAAAGTTGCTAAGATCTTAGAATCACATTTAGTCAGAAATAATTGAATAATTGAGAATGGTTCACTTGGCGGTTTCTTGCTTTTTTAAGTCCAGTCTGTGGGCGCAAATGTGGATGTTGATTGCTTGAATTTTTTTTAGTGCCCTATGAATGCTAATGCTTTGTGTGGCATCCAGGGGTACTCACATATGGACACTTATTCAAGAGGAATTTCTAAGGGCTGAGATCATCCCGAGGGTCACCGACAATCTGGTTAGCCTCCTAATGTTTCGGATTCACTTCACCTAAGAGAGCCGATCACCCTCCTTTGAGTGCCCCTGTACTTTGGGACCCTTCACCTTCTACCTTTCTTGATTCTATCTTCCCATTTTGGTAACCTTGAGGATGAGGATACCATTGCTGGATTTGGGTGACCCTCAATGCGACCCTCCTTTGATTCTAATATTCCAGTGGGCTTCACTTCCTTCTTAGTTCATTGATCCTCTTCTCCCCTTAGATGTTCTCTTGCAGTTTTTTGTTTTGTTTTGTTTTTGTTTTTGTTTTGAAAGATGATAATTTTATTAATCAAAGGGAAAACAGAAAACTAAAAGCAAGACAAGAAGGAAAAGAAAACAGAAAAAAGAAAAATACAATTAGCCAGACCCACGACTGGCAAGACTCCCAAACAAAACAAATCACAGAGCCCAATCCCTGAACAAAACTAAGACCCTCGAAAACACTCCTGCCAAGGAGGAGCTCTGGTTCCAGAAACAACGGTTATTCCTTTTGGCCAACCCATAAAATAGCCAAAAGGATGACACGTCATTTTCTTTTTCCTAAAGCTCCTCCTAGATCCGCATGCCAAGTTCAAAGGAGATGGTCCACTGGTTTGGGCATAACCCATGGCACTCCAGCTAAACGAAGCACTCTCCACCATATTTCCAAGGAGAGAGCAATGGATGAAAAGATGATCTACTGTTTCCTCTGCTTTTAGACAAAGAAGACATTTGGGAGAGCTTTTCCTTAAATTGTCAATTGTTAGAATTCTATTCTGCCCCACTAGCCATCCGAATGCTGCTACCTACGGGGGAACTCCATACAACCATATGGATCCCATGTGGCAGCAGTTAGAAGAGATTTCTGGAATAGATGGCGATCTGTAAAGAGATCTAACTGAGAAGATGCCTGAACCCCCCAGCGACCAGCAGAGAGTCTTCCGAGTTTAAATCTGGAACAAAATCCTGCAGGCAGGAGAAAAGGGAAATGAATTCGTTGGTTTCCGAATCAGAGGTTTCTACGTAAGGGGGGAAGCCACACGCCTCCACTGGTAAAACAATCCTTCACTAGAATGTTAGGGTTAGGGGCGATGGTGAATAGCCCTGGGAAGGAGACAACTAGAGAAGGTGAACCACACCACTGATCTAACTAGAATCTGGTTCTCAAACCATTTCCAAACAAGAAGGAAACCCTTTGAAAAACTGTTGGGGCCACCCTGGTTATTCCTTTCCAAATGAACGATGCTCGATAAATGGAGGATCCTTTTATCCACCATCCTTGGGGTGATAGCCCGTATTTTTGCAGCTATAATTTGATGCCATGGGCTGTCAGATTCATTTCCAAATCTCCAGATCCATTTACCAAGGGGGACTCTATTCATCAATTCAAGATTTCTTCTATCCGCTCCCCCTTCATCGCAGGCAGTGCAAACATCTGACCATTTAAGCAGTGGGAATTCCTTGCCACAGGAAATTCCTTCAAAGTTTGTCAATTCTAACTATCACAGACCTAGGGCAGAGGAAAAGGGGCAAGAAATAGACTGGGAGATTGGAGAGAGATGCCTTAATTAGATTAATTATCCATCCCAGGGAAAGCAAATTTTTTTTTTTTTTTTTCCAGATAGATAGTTTCCTCTCCATTCTCTCAATAATCTTGTCCTAAAGATACAGGGGTCGTTTCCTAACACACAAAGGCTATCCCAAATAAAGAGTTGGAAGAGTCCCCACCTTACAACCAAAAGAATCCGCTAGGGAAAGACATATCTCAGGGGCTAAATTAACCTAAAAAATCTCACTTTTCGAGGACTTGGGCTGTTATCTGAGGAACTGTCACACTGGAGCGTGTGAGACGCCACAACATGCAACCTAGCAAAAACAGTAGACACTTTCATTAAAAAAAAATATTAATTATTATTATTATTTTTAATGACAACAATACAGAGTACACCTTTGTTGAAGCTTTGTTTGTTAGGTGGTACCTTGCATGGCCCGGCAAGATCTTAGCGGCCCAGCATATTGGTAGGGGATCCCACATTGTCCCAACATTATTCACTCTGGACACTGGGAAATCCCTATATTCTAGAAGCAAAGTTTCTACTTGATATATCAAAGTGTTAATGGCCAAATGTGAATCTCTGTGGGTGAATTGGTGAGAGTATCAATAATTCCAAAAAGAAAAGAGGATCTCACTGCTAACACTTAGGGGTGTACACCGAGTTGAACCGAGTCGAGCTGGCTTCAGCTCGACTCGGCTCGGCCACTAGCTGACCCCAGCTTGAACTGGGCTCGGCTCGGTCCTCGAGCCTGACTGACCAGCTCGGCTCAGTTCGGCCAGCAGCTTGGGCCAGTTCAAGCCGAGTTTGAGCCAAAATCGAGCCTCTATGGCATTTTCACAAACACATGCTGTGCACTTTCAATTTCTCACTGTATGTAAAACAGCAACAGCTGTTTACAAGTATTTCATCAAGCACCTTGTAGGCAACATCAAAATCAAGAAAAAATGGTATTTGTTTCATAGACATATCTTCCTTGCCACTAGCCAACACTTCGTTGAGTCATTTCATCAAACACTTGGTGAGCAACATCAATATCAAAGTAACCGAGTCACCGAACTAGTTCGATTCGAGTTGGGGTTCGATCCGAGTCGAGTCGAGCTCAAGCAAGCTCAAACTCGGTTCGAAATTTTTTCGAGCTAAAAAAATCAGCTCGACTTGGCTCGAACTCAACTTCAACCCGAGTTGAATCGAGCTTTTTCGAGTCGAGTTGAGCGAGGTAACCAAGCTAACTTGGTTCGTGTACACCCCTACTAACGCTAGCACATGAGTCATGCAAATGTGTAACATTTAATAATCTGGCCTAGAAATTTGCAGATCAGCTGGTCTCCTGCTTGGGTATTGAGTTTGTGCTTAGTGCGTGACCTTGTTAGAGGGAAAGCCCCCGGGATTGAGTCCTGCTGGTTTTTTATGATGAAAATAAAATGAATTGTTTCCTGAACATTTAGCATGAAAAGAAATGACATGTTTACCTGATCATCTGCAGATCACATGCACAGCCATGAAATCCTACCTGATCACCTAAGCATCTCTTGTCAACAGATCTTCAACCCATGTAGTGTTCCCTATCTGCCTAACCAAGTCCACATCCCAGCATGCAGTGACCCTATAACCTCCTGGAGCTGCATGATGCTGGACCACTCTCTAAATCTTGGGAGTTGGTATCTTCATATTTTAGACAATGGACCAAGAAGATTTTCATCAATCACAATAACACAATGAGCACTACTAAATGGGGATATATGAAGCATGGTTTATGAGGGAACACTTGTCCTACCAATCCCAGACCCTTATTTCAGAATGAGCACAATCCCGGACCCCTAATTCAGAGTCAGCAAGGGGGGTCACTGGAAGGACAGTTTCCTGAGAATTGCTCCAATAAGTGCCAATTTATTTTTTAGATGCTGAAATTTTCTTAGATTGGAGCTACTTGAGTGATGTTGAAGACAGTTGCCTTGTTAATTCGTCAGAGTTGAAAAGCATAAATTGTGGGGAAAGAGATCTTAGTTGGAATAGAAATTTCAATCATGACCGCAGGAAGGCAAAATCTGTATATAGTCAAACCCTTATTTGGCATGGTCAGTCCTTACCAATTGTAATTGCTGCTGTCTTGATGAAAGAGATCTTTGTTGGAGAGGGCACTGAATGAATTTGCATGTACAAGTGACCTGTGTTGTGCATCAAGTTGAGGGGTTCCTAAGGTGGAGCATCAGTGTCATGGCAGTGTGGTCTGAGGAAGGAAACAGCAGCAGTGAAGATTATGTCTGATCTAGTATGCTGCAAGCACAAACTTAATAGAATCATAACATTTTTCAGAGTTTGTCAAAATTTTCTTTAATCATCTTTATTGATGTGCTTTGAGTTTGATTTCTGTTGCTTTTTCACCTTCTTCGTGAAACTTCTGCATGCTGAAGTGGATGTTCTCATCTGAAAGAACTGCATTACCATATCTTTTCTTTTCTATATACAACTTACAGGTATCATTATATAGTAGGAAAGTTGCCTGCATTGTGCAATCTCTGATTAGAATATTGAAAACTGTTTTAAGTATGGCACATAAAAAGGGTCTCTAATGGGTACTAAATTATCCTCTTCTCAGGTGATTAGTTCTTTAGTTGGTCACATTGACTCCATCGAGTGTGTTGGACTATCACTAAGGTATGTTCAATATCTTGAACTAATAACATTTGTCTTATGATAATTTACATTCAAATTCTAAAAGTGTTATAGTTGATGAAGGTAAGTTTATCTTTAAAAATGTTAGTTGTTTTTCATAGTCCCCCCCTTTTTTTGAGCAAATAATGAAATTTCATAAGAGCAAGTGCCCGAACGACTGGCACACAACGCTAGCAAAGCAAAATTAAAACCAAAGCTGGAAACCCGTGAACATCCTCCTCCTTTAGTTAAGTGTTTTAACAGAAGGGAGAAACAAAGGGTTACCTCACTAGATTGAGCCAGTTGATCCTAATATCACTAGCAGACATTTCCCCAAATCTCGGATCCCGCGCTGCCCATTCGAACACCCTTCTCCCCTGGTTTTTGGTCATAGTCCTTGAGATGTTATACATAGCAATATGTACTTTCAATTTTTCAGATTATAATGAATCTTGTCTATACAATTTATTTATCTGTAATAAATATGGTCTTATACCTTTCAAAAAGAAGGAAAAAAAAAAAGATCTTATAAGTTTAGATGAAGACACTAATTTGACTTTAGCATAACTTTTTAAGAAATTATAAGTCAGGCATTAACTCATACAATCCACATGCATGGTTACATAAATTGTACACAGCCATCATATTTTGAAAAATTAACTTTAGCAAGATTTGTGCTTAGGAATAGGTATATAATTTGTAATTTTATAATGAAAGTGGTATTTTGAATGTCCAAAAATGCTAGAGGCCCTATTCCGAACTCAAAAGGCCTTAAATGATGATGAAAGAAATTGATAAAACCTGTCCTGGATTGTTTTCTTTTGTGAATTTTCATGTGCGACTCAACCTACATCTAACTGATGTGAGATCATTTCAATCTGCCTTGCAGCTCCCCTTGGGCTGCAACAGGAAGCATGGACCAAAAACTCATCATTTGGGATCTGCAACATTCAGCTTTACGCTGCACATGTGAACATGAGGTCTGTTGGGAATCCTCATTTTTTTTTTTTAAAACTCTTATTTCCCAGTCAGTACTAATTCGACATACTGGTTTTCTGATGTGGGCAGGAAGGTGTGGCGTGTTTGTCTTGGTTGGGTACATCTCAGTATGTAGCTACAGGCTGCATAGATGGGAAAGTACGAGTATGGGACAGCCTCTCTGGGGATTGCAAGAAAACATTCAATGGCCATTCTGATGCCATTCAGTCGCTGGCTGTCTCTGCCAATGGGGAGTTCCTTGTTTCAGTTTCGTTAGATGGGACTGCTCGAGTGTTTGAGATCGCGGAATTTCGATAGCTAAAAAGGGATTGCATGTTGAAGGGTCAAGAATGTTGCTCAATCAGATGGCATCCATATGGTAAACTCAAGGGGTAGATTCAATCCCAATTTACAGACCCAAAAATGAAAAAAGAAAAAAAGAAAAAGGACAGCATGTTTGGCTTGTGCAAGTTCTTTTCTTCTTTGATGAGTTGTCCATGTATGACTGGTGCACCCAATATATTGGTTGAAAATGTAGCCATTTCTGGATATATATATTTATAGTGAATGAATTTGACAAGGACAATGGAAGTTCTATCTCGTGTGTATTTATATTTGAAAGGGCCGTGATTCAATGAGGGGATCCGGTGGAACATGTATCAGAGATCTGCGTGGACGGCACGTGTCAGAGATCCTGGCCATTCATCAGGTTGTGCTCCCTGCGAATGTGCTATATACCGAAAATAAGGTTAGTATGCTAATCAAGTGAGCTACATGACATTGAATTGGTCCATTGCACATTTTTCTCATAAACGTTCGACCTGCCTGATCAGCTGATCAATATTATTTTTGGTCCGTGGAATGTTCACATAATACCTTGGTGAATGGCACAGGTGTTCATCAATGTCGATAGATTTCAACTTCTGACCCATTTCATCCAACATGTCATGAGTTTCTTCTGCTTATCTGTGGTGTCATGTATATTCGATGTGATCAAATAAGAACTTCTATCACTTGGGTAGAACTCGACTAGACGACTTGTTGCAAGCTCACCAATCGCCACATTCCCATGAGTTTTTCAAGCTCACACACCAACTCGCACCACATGGGCACTCGATCTCTAGTCTGAGTGTTCGAAAGGAATACGTTTACCATGGAGTCAAGGAGCCGGACCGGTCCTTTGCCTCATTGGCAGTCAGGCATTGTCGAGAAGAATGAACGTTGGATTTTTGGTGTTATCTTGTACACATTGTTCATGGCCCCAAAGAGAGGCTGAGGCTTTCATCAATGAGTGTGCAGAATGGGTACTACCCCTGCCTGTCCCAAGTTTGGCACTGGCAGGGGCTGTGAGTGGCCACCATGTCGTCCATTTTGCTATATCATTTTAGGGTATAAGCCCAAAAATAAGGTATATTCAAGGCTCAAGCGGCCCACACTGCAGGTAGTGGTGATAATGTCCTTACTCTTACTCTGGTGGTAGACTCTCAGGAGTTTCAACACCTGGTTGAGGGTTCGAGTACCCATAGGTGGCGAAATCTCACTACGGCGTGAGTGTGTGGTGGTGCGTGCTTGTGTTTTAAAAAATAATAATACTAATAATGTCACCCACCCTTGAAACCTTCCTAGGGCCGACTGTGATGTTTATTTTCCATCCAACCTGCCCGTAAGGTCTCATAGACTTTTTTTTTTTTTTTGTTTTGTTTTGTTGTTGTTAGCTTGTTAGTACACCCCACTGTCAGTTCGCACTTTACTGTTAGCCACCTGGATGCAGGGAAAACATCCTCTTCATCCAAAACTTCTGTGGTCCTGAATAAGTTTTCAGTGGTAGGCGTTTACTCTCCACCTTGTGCTTTACTCGAGCCTTCGATTTGCCTCGATTTTGGGCTTCCACACTAAAACGATATGTCAAAATGGATGGACGGTGTGGATAAAACCTATACATCACAGTGGCTGCTCAAAGCCCCTGCGTGTGCCGAACTCGGACAGGCAGGGATAGTACACAATCCGCATCCCTTGAGAGAGGCCTGAATGGCTTCGAGCATTTTGGGTAGGGCAAGTTCTATATGCTCCAAAATCCAAATTTAAAATCGGCTCTGTTTTGGTAATAATTAGGAGGTGTTCTCTCTTACCCGACCGTTGAATAGCCCGCCCGGCAATGCATTGAATAACTCAACAGTTATCTCAGCTCTCTGTTTGGGTACTACCCCGGCATGTCATGAGCTCAGGACAGGGTGAGGCTCCGAGGGGCCACCTTAATGTATGGATTTCATCCACACTGCCCATCCATTTTTCATATCATTATAGGTTATAAATACAAAAATTAGATATATCGAAGGCTCAAGCGGACCACACGGTAGGGATTAAATGCTTACCGTTGAAAACTTCTTGAGAGGCATAGAAGTTTTGGATCTAGCTGATATTTGTTTTTTTCCTTCGTCAAGGTCTATATGACCTCATGAACAGATTGGATGGAAAATAAATATCACAGTGGACTCTAGGAAAGTTTCAATGGTGGGCATCATTATAACAGCTGTTTCATTTAATGTGGTCCACTTGGGCCTTGAATATGCCTATTTTTGGTATTATAACCTTGAATATGCCTATTTTTGGTATTATAACCTGAAATGATATGGAAAAATGGATGGATTGTGTGGATAGAATCCACGCGGCCCCTCAGAGACCGAGCCCCTCCTGAGCTCGGAACAGGTAGGGTAGTACCCAATCCGCTTCCTGCGGATTGCTGGAAGACATGCTAGAGGATGTGACCATCTGCCAATCTGCTAGTTACACAAAGGAATAAGTGATATCTTTGGGTTTACCATAGGTAAAAACGGACGCGGTTTGGTTGGCGAACCCACACCAGCTAGTGGACGACACCACAAAAACCAGGGGGGATAATGACATTCACTGTTGAAACCATCCTATAGCCCACAGTGCTATTTATTTGTCATCCAACCAGTTCTTAAGGTTATATGGATCTGGATGAGGGGAAAACGCAAATATCAACTTGATACAAAACCCGTGGTCCTTGAGAAGTTTTCAAAGGTAAGTGTTAAATCATCACTGTTTCCTGTAATATGGTCTACTGGAGCTTTGGATCTGCCTTATATTTGGGCTAATGTCTTAAAATGAACTGGCAAAATGGATGCATAGTGTAGATAAAATATCTGTTAGTGTCTTGGTTTGCCAATGCTGTGAGTCGGTGTGTTGTAAGTCGATTGGTCTATCATTGGAAGATAAATATAACTGAAAATTTAAAGACCTGTAGCATCGGCCTTGAAGATAAGTAAATTAAGGTGCATTGGCAAACCTAATCTTAAAGAGTTGTTTAGTTTCAAAACAATATATTTTTAAATGATTCACCCAATAAAAAATATTGGATTCATCTTTAGAAGCCTAAGTTTTAAAAATGAACATGTTTAATTAGGCATATAAAAGCTCAAAACGGTTGAGAACTAGAAACCAAACTTAATAGGAATCTAAAGACTGCCGATTAAATTGACAATCCATTAATTTGAGTCGACCGAATCAGCAAGTCTTGTCTATTGAATTGATGGTCCAATTGAGAACCGTAAAAGCTATCCAATGAGCAAAATAGTTAAATCAATGAATTGTTTATCAAATCAACAATTTAATCGAGATTATCGTTTCGAATCTGATCAAATCGGAAGTTGGATCGATTCAATTAAATTAGTCATTATAGAACCATTAGAACTTTTTCTATATAAAAAGAACATTTAAATCTTTACAAATGAAATTGATTTTTTTTTTTTCTTAGAAGCCATATCGCATATAACTCCACACCATACTTTACCGACTCTAATTTAAAGAGGTTTATGTTATCTTCCTTGTAATTTATCACTGCAACGGGTACTTCATTTGAAAATATACCTGTACTCTTGCAATTTTTAGAGGTCATTCATAATTATAAAAACCCTAAACTTCATGATGGATAACCATTGAATTTCAACATTACCATGAAGCTCACCAAGGTTTGACATCGGCTAGCTGGCTGGTGCTGGGGTCACCCGCCAAACTGCCTCCGAAAACAGTGACCCATTGTTTTGATGTACAATTTAAATTATTTGTACTCCACGTGTGCCTGAGTAACATCCATCACCAGGGCTGAAAGTTGGGCGGGTTCAACCCGACTGACCCGTGACTGACCCGACATTGGGTTGGGCTTGGGCAAGATATATCAGGTCCGATCTTAAGCTTAGACTATACAAACACCAACCCGATAAAACTTGGGTTGGGCTCGGGTTGAGGTCTCGGGTTGCCCGACCCAACCTGAACCCGATCAATATATAAATTACTTATAAATTATAATTGAGTGTGGATCGTTTGTGTCGAAGGCACACTAGTGATGTCGGGTCTCATTTGTCCACGTTATTTCCAATGACTCGAGCTAACAAGATATGCCGAATTTCTCTCTCCCAAATAAATTGCTTGCTATACTACATGACTTTTAAAAGAGTAGTTGTCCTATATTTTACCTTGTTTTTTTTAAGAAAAAAAAATGAAATTCTTTATAACAAATAATTACATATATAATTAATAAAATCATAGATGCAAAAAATAAATCTTATATTGAAATATAATAAACTAATGTAATAACGAAAATATTAACACGCATGCCCGTCCAACCTGATCAACCCGGCCTAGCCTGCTTGGGTTGGGCTTGGGTTGAGAATCTGAAACCGAGGTTAGGTTGGGTTAAGGTTGAGCACCAACCCAACCCAACCCAACCCAACCCAACCCAACCCAACCCAACTTAACTTTCGGCCCCATCCATCAGACGCTGCCAGAGTATCGAGAAGGTTTTTCTTTGTTTTTTTTTTTTTTTCACTGGGGAAAATTGTCACGGATTACTTGCTCGTGACTTCCTTGATGGACGTGGATTGCATGGTTGGTGCTCTGTGGGCCCTGTCATAATGTATGTGTTTTATCCACACCGTCCATCCATTTTTACATATCATCTTATTGCATTAGCCCAAAATAGAGGCAAATCCAAATCTCGGGTGGACCACATCACAAGAAATTGGTGGTAAATAAACGCCCACCATCAAAAACTTCCTAAGGCCCACTGTAATTTTTCCATCCAACCTGTTGATTAGATCACACAGACCAGATGAAGGGAAAGCAAAAATATCGGCTTGATCCAAAACTCGTGGCCTAAGAATTTTTTAATGGTAGCCGTTCAACCACTTCTGTTTCCTGTGGTGTGGTCCACCTGCAATTTGGATCTGCCTCAGTTTTGGGCTCATGCACTAAAATGATATGAAAAATGAATGGACGGTGTGTACAAAACGCATACACCATGGACCCACAAGCGCCGACCAGTAGGTTCTCGCTCCTGGCAGGTCAGTAGGTAATCAGCGTCCGTCAGTCACTGTCCATGACGGAGACTTCCCTGTTAGTTCACCATCAGTTACGTAGCATTTATCAATATGCTGCCTCAAGTCCAGACCGTCTAAATCCTACCATAGATGGAGCAAGGGCCCAAAATACTCCGATCAAACAATCGAAGGCCCCAATTGGTGGATATCAAATGAACGGTTAAAAATTAAAACAGGTAATGATGTAAATTCAACAAGGAAAATCAATGGTTAAAATCTTTTGACAATCATGCATTTCTATCTACAATGGAAGCCGTCAATTTGAATGAGCTTGATTGATGTGTATGGGTACCATCTCTAACATGGATGAGACACCACAGCCAAAAAGTAAGGGTGGACCATCAAAGTACTCTTAACCCATATCTTAATCTGGGGTCCTATGGTAGGTATAGGGCAGATCAGGACCGTCCATCTAGTGGGTTCCTCCTTATGTCGATGGTACGGAAACCACAATAATTAGAAAATCTTAGCCATCCATTTCTCTCACATCAACTCGCTAATGTCAACAATATTTTTCGCCCTTTGCTATTCATTTGAAGAGTACTAATTGGATTTCGTCTATAATCCATTTTGAATAAAGTCATGGTCCATCCACGGTGGGCCTCTCCAGGTGTACGGTCCCGATCCATCCATCTTTTTACCCTGCCACTTGGATGGTGTGATGGGGAATCTATCATCCAACGATGGAGACGGCTCTATAATACCTTTAAAACTGACCACTGTAGATGCCCCCTTTTACCGGGCGTCTTTTCGACACGCTCCCAAACTTTACTTTTACGAAGCAAACCATACTGTACGGACACACTATTTGTAGACGAGACAACCCTAGCATTCACGGTGGCGTAAACACCTGTGGCTACGGTTATAATTCGTACTTAGAGGTTGTGAATGCAAGGGTAATTTCACCTCCAAATAGTGTGTCCGTACAGAATGGTTTACTATAGAAAAATAAAGCTAGAGAGCGTGTTGAAAAGACGCTGGATGAAAGGTGGCGTGCACAGTGGCCAATTTCTCCCGTTTCAAATACAATGGATTTTATTTTGCGTCGCATAGACCCGATGTATTACCCACCTTTTTCATTTAACCTGAAAAAAACCTAAATCATTAAAATAGACCTCTATTAGTATAAAAAGATAAAAACATCCCTACGTTTTTTCAGCTGCGTATTTTCACAAAAAACTTAAGTCCAAGACTTAAAAATCTACTTTAAAGAAATAAGTTTCCAAGCGACCAAAAAAAAAAAAAAAAAACGCATAATACGGGCTCATCTACGGTGCTAAATTTGAGAAAATGACCACTGTAGACAAAACCTTTTACCCAGCGGTTTCTATGAAAGAATACAAACTTTAGTTACCAATCTAGACTATCACGTGCGGACAGCGACATTGAGGGCGAAACTACCCCTCCTTTCACGGAAACGGATTGGGTACTCCCCCTGCCACCAGCCAATGGCGGATGGTCTGTGGTCTGTGGGCCCCACCATGATGTATGCTATTCATCCATGCCGTCCATATATTTTTCCATATCATTTTATGGTATACGACCAAAAATGAGGTATATGCAAATCTCAAGTGTACCACATTACAGGAAACAGTGTTGAATGAGCGTCGACCATTAAAAACTTTTTGGGGGCCCACTATGATGTTCGTGAGAAATCCTCCCCGTCTAAGTTCATTCATAGGTCACAAAGACCTGGATGAAGAAGAAAAACAAATTTCATAATGATCCAAAACTTCTATAACCCCTAAAAGGGTTTCAATGGTAGACGTTCAATTCCCCATTGCCTTTTACAGTGTGGTCTACTTGATAGTTAGATCTATCTTATTTTTAGTCTCAAGCCTGAATATGAGCTCGCCAAATAGATGGACGGTTTGGATATAACACATACCTCATAATAGGACCCACAAAAAGCGGTGGGATTACAAAAAAAAAAAAAAAAACCGTCGATATATCGACAGCCAATCGATATATCGAAAATGGTCCAGAACTGTCCAATGAGCTTTCCTCAAAAATCTTATAATTTTCGATATATCGACTGTCTATCGATATATCGAAAAAGGTGTTTTACCTGTAGCTACAGATTATAACCGTAGCCATAACTGTAGTCTGTGCCAGTCTATGAAATTATTTTATTTTATTTTTTATTTTTTACATGGAGAAATTTATTCTACCTACAATTTTCTTTAGTACATATTTATATAAATAGGTCTATATAAGAATATAAAAAATTTTTCCCTCTTTTTTTTCATTTATTTCTTTAATCATTTAACAAGAATATCTTCTAAACCAAAATTAGTTACTTAATGTACCACATATGATTTTGGGGTAAGAGAAGCTACTTTAGCCAACCAACTTAGTTATTTTCCAAGATTCCATCAGGCCGATGGTTGAAAATACATTTCATTCACTTCGCTGTCAATTTCAGTCACTTCACGGTCAAACTAGAAATTGAGCGGGACAAATATGAAATTGAGTAGGCAAATTGAAAATTGAGTGAGGCAAGGTAGGAATTGAGTGAGGGAACCTAGAAATTGAGAGAGGCAAGGTAGGAGTTCAGCGAGGGAATCTAGAAATTGAGCGAGGTAAGCTAGAAATTGAGCGAGGCAACGTAGAAAATGAGCGAGGGAACCTACAATTTGAACTAGGCAACCTAGGAATTGAGCGAGGGAAGCTAGAAATTGAGCGACGCAACGTAGGAATTGAGCAAGGGAAGCTAGAAATTGAGCGAGGGAAGCTAGGAATTGAGCGAGGGAAGCTAGAAATTGAGCGAGGCAACGTAGGAATTGAGCGAGGGAAGCTAGAAATTGAGCGAGGCAACGTAGGAATTGAGCGAGGGAAGCTAGAAATTGAGCGAGGCAACGCAGGAATTGAGCGAGGGAAGCTAGAAATTGAGCGAGGCAACGTATGAATTGAGCGAGGGAAGCTAGAAATTGAGCAAGGCAACGTAGGAATTGAGCGAGGGAAGCTAAAAATTGAGCGAGGCAACGTAGGAATTGAGCGAGGGAAGCTAGAAATTGAGCGAGGGAAGCTAGAAATTGAGCGAGGCAACGTAGGAATTGAGCGATGGAAGCTAGAAATTGAGCGAGGGAAGCTAAAAATTGAGCGAGGCAACGTAGGACTTGAGCGAGGGAAGCTAGAAATTGAACGAGGGAAGCTAGAAATTGAGTGAGGCAACGTAGGAATTGAGCGAGGGAAGCTAGGAATTGAGCGAGGGAAGCTAGAAATTGAGCGAAGCAACGTAGGAATTGAGCGATGGAAGCTAGAAATTGAGCGAGGCAACGTAGGAATTGAGCGAGGGAAGCTAGAAATTGAGCGAGGAAAGCTAGAAATTGAGCGAGGCAACGTAGGAATTGAACGAGGGAAGCTAGAAATTGAGCGAGGGAAGCTAGAAATTGAGCGAGGGTAGCTAGAAATTGAGCGAGGGAAGTTAGAAATTGAGCGAGGCAACGTAGGAATTGAGTGAGGGAAGCTAGAAATTGAGCGAGGCAACGTAGGAATTGAGCGAGGGAAGCTAGAAATTGAGCGAGGCAACGTAGGAATTAAGCGAGGGAAGCTAGAAATTGAGCGAGGCAACGTAGGAATTAAGCGAGGGAAGCTAGAAATTGAGCGAGGCAACATAGAAATTGAGCGAGGGAAGCTAGAAATTGAGCGAGGGAAGCTAGGAATTGAGCGAGGGAAGCTAGAAATTGAGTGAGGAAAGCTAGAAATTGAGCGAGGCAACGTAGGAATTGAGCGAGGGAAGCTAGAAATTGAGCGAGGGAAGCTAGAAATTGAGCGAGGCAACGTAGGAATTGAGCGAGGCAACGTAGGAATTGAGCGAGGGAAGCTAGAAATTGAGCGAGGCAACGTAGGAATTGAGCGAGGGAAGCTAGAAATTGAGCGAGGGAACGTAGGAATTGAGCGAGGGAAGCTAGAAATTGAGCGAGGGAAGCTAGAAATTGAGCGAGGCAACGTAGGAATTGAGCGAGGGAAGCTAGAAATTGAGCGAGGCAACGTAGGAATTGAGCGAGGGAAGCTAGAAATTGAGCGAGGCAACGAGGAATTGAGCGAGGAAGCCAGAAATTGAGCGAGAAGCTAGAAATGAGCGGCAACGTAGAATTGAGCGAGGAAGCTAGAAATTGAGCGAGAAAGCTAGAAATTGAGCGAGGCAACGTAGAATTGAGCGAGGAAGCTAGAGATCGAGCGAGGCAACAGAGGAATTGAGCGAGGAAGCTAGAGATTGAGCGAGGCAGCAGTAGAATTGAGCGAGGAAGCCAGAAATTGAGCGAGGCAACGTAGAATTGAGCGAGGAAGCTAGAAATTGAGCGAGGGAAGCTAGAAATTGAGCGAGGCAACGTAGAAATTGAGCGAGGGAAGCTGGAAATTGAGCGAGGCAACATAGGTTCCCTCACTCAATTCCTACGTTCCCTCGCTCAAATCCTAGGTTGCCTCGCTCAATTTGTAGCTTCCCTCGCACAATTTGTAGCTTCCCTCGCTCAAATCCTATGTTGCCTCGCTGAATTTTTAAGTTCCCTCATCAAATTCTAGCTTCCCTCGCTAAATTTCTAACTTCCCTCGCTCAATTCCTAGGTTGCCTCGCTCAAATTCTCGGTTTCCTCACTGAATTTTTACCTTGCCTCACTCAATTTCTAGGTTCCCTCGCTCAATTTCTAGCTTCCCTCGCTCAATTCCTAGGTTGTCTCGCTGAATTTCTAGGTTCCCTCGCTTAATTTCTAGCTTCCTCGCTTAATTCCTGGATTCTTCAATTTGAATTTCTACGTTGCCTCGCTCATTTCCTAGGTTCCTCGCTCAATTCCTATGTTGCCTCGCTCAAATCCTAGGTTGCCTCGCTCAATTTCTAGATTCCCTCGCACAATTTGTAGCTTCCCTCGCTCAAATCCTAGTTGTCTCGCTGAATTTCTAGGTTCCCTCGCTCAAATTCTAGCTTCCCTCGCTCAATTTCTAACTTCCCTCGCTCAATTCCTAGGTTACTTTGCTGAATCCCTACGTTGCCTCGCTCAATTTCTAGCTTCCCTCGCTTAATTCCTACGTTTCCTCGCTCAATTTCTAGCTTCCCTCGCTCAATTCCTAGCTTCCCTCTTTCAATTTCTAGCTTCCCTCGCTAACGCTCCTCAAACTCCGAGTTGTACGAACGGTTCAAAAGTGATCAACGTTACATGGCCCCACAGTTATGTATTTATTATATCCACAACGTTCATCCATATTTCGAGATCATTTCGGACCATTATCTATATATATAAAAAAAATCATATCCAAAGATCAACTGGACCACACCACAAAGAACAACAGAAAATTGATTTTCACCGTTAAAAATTTTGTAGGGCCCACCGTAACATTTATTTTCCATCCAACCTATTCATAAGGTCACAAAGACCAGGATGAAGAGGAAAAACAAGTTTCATAATGATCCAAAACTTCTGTGACCCCTAAAAGGGTTTCAATGGTAGACGTTCAATCATCCACAGCCTTTAACAGTGTGGTCCACTTGATAGCTAGATCTGTCTTATTTTTCGTATTAAGGTTTGAGACCTGGCTCGCTCAATTTCTAGCTTCCCTCGCTCAATTCCTACGTTGCCTGGCTCAATTTCTAGCTTCCCTCGCTCAATTTTTAGCTTCCCTCGCTCAATTCTTACGTTGCCTGGCTCAATTTCTAGCTTCCCTCCCTCAATTTTTAGCTTCCCTCGCTCAATTTCTAGCTTCCCTCGCTCAATTCCTATGTTGCCTCGCTCAATTTCTAGCTTCCCTCGCTCAATTCCTACGTTGCCTCGCTCAATTTATAGCTTCCCTCGCTCAATTTCTAGCTTTCCTCGCTCAATTTCTAGCTTCCCTCGCTCAATTCCTACGTTGCCTCGCTCAATTTCTAGCTTCCCTCGCTCAATTCCTACGTTGCCTCGCTCAATTTCTAGCTTCCCTCGCTCAATTCCTATGTTGCCTCGCTCAATTTCTAGCTTCCCTCGCTCAATTTCTAGCTTCCCTCGTTGAATCCCTACGTTGCCTCGCTCAATTTCTAGCTTCCCTCGCTCAATTTTTAGCTTCCCTCGCTCAATTCCTAGGTTGCCTAGCTCAAATCGTAGGTTCCCTCGCTCATTTTCTACGTTGCCTCGCTCAATTTCTAGCTTACCTCGCTCAATTTCTAGATTCCCTCGCTGAACTCCTACCTTGCCTCTCTCAATTTCTAGGTTCCCTCGCTCAATTCCTACCTTGCCTCACTCAATTTTCAATTTGCCTACTCAATTTCATATTTGTCCCGCTCAATTTCTAGTTTGACCGCGAAGTGACTGAAATTGACAGCGAAGTGAATGAAATGTATTTTCAACCATCGACCTGATGGAATCTTGGAAAATAACTAGGTTGGTTGGCTAAAGTAGCTTCTCTTACCCCAAAATCATATGTGGTACATCAAGTAACTAATTTTGGTTTAGAAGATATTCTTGTTAAATGATTAAAGAAATAAATGAAAAAAAAGAGGGAAAATTTTTTTATATGCTTATATATACCTATTTATATAAATATGTATTAAAGAAAATTGTAGGTAGAATAAATTTCTCCATGTAAAAAATAAAAAAAAAATAAAAAATAAAAATTTCATAGACTGGCACAGACTACAGTTATGGCTACGGTTATAATCCGTAGCTAAAGGTAAAACACCTTTTTCGATATATCGACAGACAGTCGATATATCGAAAATTGTAAGATTTTTGAGGAAAACTCACTTTGGACAGTTCTGGACCATTTTCGATATATCGACTGGCTGTCGATATATCGACGGTTTTTTTTTTTTTTTTTTGTTGTAATCCCACCGCTTTTTGTGGGTCCTATTATGAGGTATGTGTTATATCCAAACCGTCCATCTATTTGGCGAGCTCATATTCAGGCTTGAGACTAAAAATAAGATAGATCTAACTATCAAGTAGACCACACTGTAAAAGGCAATGGGGAATTGAACGTCTACCATTGAAACCCTTTTAGGGGTTATAGAAGTTTTGGATCATTATGAAATTTGTTTTTCTTCTTCATCCAGGTCTTTGTGACCTATGAATGAACTTAGACGGGGAGGATTTCTCACGAACATCACAGTGGGCCCCAAAAAGTTTTTAATGGTCGACGCTCATTCAACACTGTTTCCTGTAATGTGGTACACTTGAGATTTGCATATACCTCATTTTTGGTCGTGTACCATAAAATGATATGGAAAAATATATGGACGGCATGGATGAATAGCATACATCATGGTGGGGCCCACAGACCACCGACCATCCGCCATTGGCTGGTGGCAGGGGGAGTACCCAATCCGTTTCCGTGAAAGAGGGGTAGTTTCGTCCTCAATGTCGCTGTCCGCACGTGATAGTCTAGATTGGTAACTAAAGTTTGTATTCTTTCATAGAAACCGCTGGGTAAAAGGTTTTGTCTACAGTGGTCATTTTCTCTGCTAATTTTTTCCAAATGCAACGAATGTTACTCTCCACGTATAAAACTCCTCCTGTGGACTGATTTCGGTAGTTACCCTGGCTGGTTTTGTGGGCCCCACTACGATATATGTGTTTTATCCATGCCGTCCATCCATTTTTCCAGCTCATTCTAGGCCATAATTAGTCATATACAAGTCTCAGGTGGACCACTCTACAGGAAACAGTGGTGATTAAACACACACCATTAAAAACTTCATGAGTGTCAGAAAAGTTTTGGATCAAGCTGATATTTTTGATTCCTCATCCAGGTCTGTGTGACCTAATCAACAGGTCAGATGGCAAATAAACATTACGTTGGACCCTAAGAATTTTTTTAATGATTGGGCATTCATTCACCATTGTTTCTTGTGGTGTGGGCCACATGAGATTTCGTTCTGCCTCATTTTTAGGCAACGTATCTAAAATGAGCTGGAAAATTGGATGGACGGCATGGATAAAACAGACGGCATGGATAAAACACATACACCATGATGGGGCCCACAGAACCGACCAGTACCGAGATTTCGATCCCTGCTGCCTCCGTATCTACCTTAGACAGTATCCAAGTTCACCAGAGCAACTCTCCCTCTCTTCATTGCCAAAAAGAGATGCATCCATGTGTTTGTGCACTCCCCTCATCACCCTCCATTTCCAAATTCATTTCAGACCATCCATCTCTGTCCATGTTAGAAAATAGATGTAAGAATATGAAGGACCTCAAAAAGCTCCATGCTCAACTCATCAAAACCGGCCTCTCCCAAGACATCATTGCCATTAGCAGAGTCCTGGCCTTTTGTGCAACTTCCCCCTTTGGAGACATCAACTATGCCATGCTTCTCTTCTCTCACATCCAAAACCCAAATCATTTCACCTACAATACCATCATCAGAGGCTTCTCACAAAGCTCCAATCCCTACCAATCCATCTCTCTTCTCTACCAAATGCTACACTCTCCTACCCAACCACAAACACTCACTTACCCTTCTGTTTTCAAAGCATATGCCCAATTGGGTCTGGCCCATGAAGGGGCCCAGCTCCATGGGAGGATTCTCAAACTTGGGCTCCAATCCGATTCCTTCATCCACAACTCCTTGATTTTCATGTATGCAGTTTGTGGTCACTTGGCGTCTGCGCATCAGTTGTTTGATGAGGATTCGAGCTTTGATGTTGTTTCTTGGAATTCTATGATCTTGGGCTTGTCTAGAAGTGGAGATTGCGACAGCTCGAGACGTTTGTTTGATAAGATGCCAATGAGAAGTATGGCATCCTGGAATTCTATGATCAGTGGGTATGTTAGGAATGGGAAGTTTAAGGAGGCGTTGGATCTCTTTCGTCAAATGCAGGAAGATGGAATTGAGGTGAGCGTGTTTACGACGGTGAGCTTGTTAGGTGCTTGTGCTCAATTGGGAGCACTTGAACAGGGGGAATGGATTCATGCTTATATAGAGAAGAACCAAATTGAGGTAAATGTGATTGTGTTGACGGCGATTATCGACATGTATTGCAAGTGTGGTTGCATCAATAAGGCTCTCCAGGTGTTTGAGGTGGCCCCAAGAAAAGGATTATCGTCCTGGAACTCTATAATATCCGGCCTAGCGATGCATGGGTGTGGGAAGGAAGCAATGGAGCTTTTCTTGAGGCTTAAATCCTCTAACTTGCAGCCGGATTCTGTTAGTTTCCTAGCGATTCTAACAGCCTGTAACCATTCTGGAATGGTCAATGAAGCACGCTACTATTTTTCACTAATGATTGAAACATACAAAATTGAACCCATGATAAAGCATTACGGTTGCATGATCGATGTCCTAGGCCGAGCAGGGCATCTTGAAGAGGCAGAAGATCTAATGAAAAACATGCCCATTGAACCAGATATTGTCATATGGGGGTCTTTGCTTTCAGCGTATAGGAATCATGGAAATGTCGAAATGTGTGAATGGGTTATGGAGCAGATGATTGAGCTGGATCCCAGCGATAGCTGTGGCTATGTGCTTTTGTCGAATGCTTATGCGGATGCCAGTCGATTCAGCGATGCGGTGGATGTGCGGCTGATGATGAAGGAAAAATGGGTCCAGAAGGAACCCGGATGTAGTTTGATTGAAGTAGAAGGTGTGGTACATGAGTTTGTGGCTGGTGGGAGGTTGCATCCTCAAGCTAGAGAGATTTATAGATTATTGGTTGAGTTGGGTTTGCAGTTGAAAGAGGTAGGTTGTGTAGAAGACATCCCAATGGATTTGCTTGTGAATAGTTGAAAACAGATAGAGAGATTGAATATTGGTGTATTTGTAGTTTGTAGGAAGACTATAACATTGGACTTGAAGACGGATGATGGCCCATGCATGCCAAAGGAGGTTTCTTTCAAGTGGGAGACATGTTCAAGACAACAAAAATCCCTCATGTTGGAAGATCATAGCTGTGTGATATTTGGACTTTATGTTTGAGCTTGTAACTGTTGCTGTATTTTCTCTCTCGACTGTATATTTGTTGACCACCTATTGAAGGCTTAGGATTCTTCTAACTGTTTGTTTATGGTGGATGGGCCATTGACCCCATCAACTACTTGGATTGATCAACCATTACCCCAACTTGTCCACACTACAATCTGAAAATCTGAACCGTACATTACAACCTTTTGGCTACAGCCATGCTAATGTGGGAGTTCCTAGCCAATCATAAGGTGGGCCCTCCAGCTGGACTGCTTATTGAGTATGCGAAATGCTTACTTTGAATGTAAACCTTGGCCGGTTTTTATAGAACCTTTTGGCAAGAAAGTTACCATGCCATTCCATTTTAGATCATCCAATGTGGGGGGACAGCACAATCTTAAGAATTTGAGTAGCCATTGATTCATTTTAAGCAGCTATTTGTGGTGTCCAATCAAACATATAAGATAATCCAAGCCCCACAATTTGTTATTTGATGGTCCAGATTGCCATGGTATGCCGTGCGTCGGACCATCCACCAGTTGCGCCCCACTGTCGGATATGTTGTGGAATGAAAATCAGGCAGATCCACCCATCAGGTGGGCCACATGTAATGAAAATTGAACCTTTAAAAAGGAAATCACCAACAAAATCCGAACTCACAGAGGAATTTCAGCTGCTCAACCTCTTCTCCAAAATGGAATTCTATCTCCATAGCGGCAGAGGAATTTCACCATCCCAAATGATTTAACTCAAACCCAAAAACACAAAAAACAAGAAAGAAGAAGAAACCAACAGATGAATGGCATTTTCCTTAACATTACAATCTAGAACTGCAATTCCTTTAACAATTTGTGTGAGAATTGGAAACTATGTAGAGCCTACACTAGAATCCCACATTGCAAGGTAACAAAAATACATGTTTGGTAACACCATTTCCTTATTTCCTAATCCAAAACCATTACAAAATTCTCCAATAATTTCCTCCCCAAACCAACACAAACCCATCACAGGAAATTAAAAATAGAGATACATACAACAACATTGGATCATTTCCCCAATGAATCAGCAACAAAATCCTCTCTTCTCATTTCATCCCTCACTTCCATGGCTTCTGCAGCAGTGCAGTAAGATAGACCTCCCCATTCTTGGAATCTGTCTTGTTCCCAGTGGCCCACCTCAATCTCTTGTAACCCAATCGCCCGATCAGCGGCCCATAAACCTTTTCAAGATCCGGCCCCTTGCAGAAGAAGTGATCCACCCACAGGAACCCCCCACCACGCAGCACCCGATCCACATCATACAACAAGAACTCCAATGCCACTGTCGGGATCCATCGATTGATGCCATGCCCGCACCGCACCAGATCGACCACCCCATCGAACACTGGGAATCGCTGCTGCAGTGGGATGTGGAGGGGGACGACGCCCCTCAGCGCGGCCGTCTCACTATAAGGCGCGCCAAGATTCATGGTGGTTGTGATAACGGTCACATTATGCTGCTTCATCCTGGCGGCGAATGTCCCGGTCCCGCCGCCCACATCGATGGCGAGACGAAGAACGGAAGACGAATTCATGGCATATTGGAATAATTGGGAAATGGGCAAATCGAGAAATGTTTTGTAAGATGAGAATTTAGTGGATTCGAGCTTGAGATTGAAGCCGAGGTTGTCGTTGCGGACAAGGCAGGAGAAGCTCTTGCAGGAGTAGGGAGTCCAGAGAACAGCGGCATCGGGGAGGGAAGAAGGGAAAGGAGAAGTAGGTAGAGAAGAAGGAGGTGAGCGAGGGGTGGGATCGAAGCATCGGCGGCGAGGGAGGGGATGACAACCACGGAGGACGAGGGATTCTGCGAGAGACTGGTCGGAAGGGCAGAGAGAGAAAGGGGTGTAATTCATGAAGCGGTGAAGGAGAGAAGGGTTGTCGCGGCAAGCGGAGCCGATGGG
This sequence comes from Magnolia changhungtana, assembly GCA_030180095.1. NCBI lineage: Eukaryota > Viridiplantae > Streptophyta > Magnoliopsida > Magnoliales > Magnoliaceae > Magnolia > Magnolia changhungtana. The sequence continues at coordinate 9,991,077 of JASAUF010000411.1, read as the reverse complement.
GGAGAGATGGGCGTAGAGGAGGAGCTCGGAAGGGGGAGGAGGTGGAGGGGTGGTGGAGGAGGAGGAGGAGGAAGAGGAAGAGGTGGAGCGGAGGCGGGTGAGGTGGTTGATGGTGGCGCGGATGGTGGAGAGCTGGTGGATTAGGTAGTCGGGGACGGGCGGAGGAGGAGAAAGGGAGGAGGTAGGGTTTTGGAAGGAGGAGAGATGGTAGAGAGAGAGGATGTTGGTGGCTACCATTGCTAAGAGTAGGAGGAGGTTTAGGCCCAAGCCCAGGCCCATCTTCTTCTTTCTTTTGCCCTTTTCTCCTCTCTCTCTCTCTCTCTCTCTCTGCTTTCTTCTTCTTTTTGCCTTTGGGGAGTGGTAGTGTCAGTAGCGTAGAGAAAGAGAGGAAGGAGCATTAGGTATGCTTGTCCGATCTACTCGCTCGCCGCCTTCTGTCCCACCACGTGATGATCTGGACCGTTTGTCTTGTAGATCTCATCATAAATGGGTTTTGTAGAAATACTGTAGAGATTTGATGCACATTAACGAAGAATGTAGGTAAGTTGTTTCTGGATATTGGACGGTTAAAATCTGTTGCAGGTGAGGTTTTTGCTATTTTGGAGAGTTGGATACTTGGATGATGTAAGGTGTTGTAGGAAGCATGTGCAACAATCGAGCTTTGTGGGCACTCCGTGATGTATGTATGAGATCCGATCCGTCCGTCCATTGAAATGCATCGTGTTAGACCTTCTCTAAAAAAATCAGGCTGATCCGAAATTTGAGTGGGCCACACTATAGGGAAAAGTGGGGGCGACGACACTGACCTATTGTGTTTATATGACATCTAACCCGTTAATCTGGTGGGCCACACCAGGATGAATGGATATCCTCAAAATCAGCCTCATGGTCTAGGCGTGATTTTATATTGGTCCTGTGGTGTGGCCCATCTGAGTTGTGCATGGAGCTGATTTTTGTTACGTACTGTGAAGATGGGTGGTTAAACAAACGGGCATGGACGGAGTGATGTTACACACATCACGGTAGGGCCCACAGAACTCGGTTGTTGCCCTTGCTTCGCACCACAGCTGTTGCATGGGATTCTGGTCTATAAGGTGGGACCACGACTCGAGCGAGCCTCTTGTTATTGCTCCAGGGCAGCAATTAGGTGCGGCCCTGGCCTTAACAGACACGGTGCGTCCCTGGCCGTGGGTCCCACCTTGTTGTATCTATTTTATATCCATGCCGTTCATCTGTTTTTCCAGATCATTTAAGGGCAAGAACCCAAAATTGAAGAAGATCTAAATCTTAATTTAACCACACCATATGAAAGAGTGGTGATTGATCATTAAAAACTTCTTGTGGGCTACAAAAATTTGGATTAAGATGATATATATTTATTCCCTTCATCCATATCTTTGTGACCTTATCAACAGGTTGGATGGAAAATAAAAGTTACGTTGGACATTAAATGGGCCCTAGGAAAATTTTAATGGTGACCGTTCAATCACTACTGTTTCCTATGGTATGGTCTATCTAACGTTTGGATTTGTTTCATTTTTTGAATCATGCCCTAAAATGATATGTAAAAGGGATGGACGGTGTGGATATACAATACATATATCAAGTTGGCCCCACCGTGTTGGGTAAGGCCAGGGCTACACGTGTACAACGAATGTAAACCTGTGCTAGACTTCTTATAGTCTGCCGCTAATCTCCTTACATGTGAGGCCCACATGCTGCTGCCACCGATTCGCTTTACTTTCGGAACGAAGAACCTTCACGCGCGGCCCACCTCACGAAGGGCCCGGATCTCTTACACGAGAGTAAGATCCAAGTGACTGCTTACGCAAGTAATAGCCTCTCTCTCTCTCTCTACCATTATTATATTATTAATTTATTCAATTGGGTTAGGGAAGGGTGTTATCGAGTATTTTAACTCGAGGAAGTGTATGAGAGTGTCCGAAAGATTAAAATCCGGAGAGTAGATAAAATAATACCTCATGTTTACTTGGATAAATCCAAGCCGTCCATAAATACCTCTTATCTATTTTTAAAAAAAAAATCATTTAATGTCTCATATTTCATACACCGGCATCAATGATCTTAATATCATGCGGTCAGGATTTGTACACGTGGCATACATTTACTCAAATTCCACCACCCAAGCTCTGATCATGGTCATTGTTTGCTGATACAGGAACGTTAGTTTTTTTTTTTTTTTTTTTAACCGTCCAATAAATGTCAACCTATCCAATATTATATAATGAAATGATGTAGTTTTTCGTTCAGAATACATCTAAAGTAGAATCCATAATTCAGACAGTTCCGATTTGAACTATTTATATGTCACATATCTAATTTCTCAGTGCCTGTGTATCATCAATCACACCGTACCAGAGTATCAAAGTTTTCGTCCTTTAACAATGCCGGAGCTCACGTGTTGCAGTTTCACGTGAAGGCTTTCACTGCTGCGATTTGTTTAATGCGATGCATTTGACTTGTGTCCTTTCCGTGTTTTTATCAACCGGTCGTATGTAGGCTTGCTAGGTGCACTACTTTAGCAACCACACGTGCTCACGTGCGAGATCCAAGTCGCTTATCATGTGTATAATCCAGTGTCGAGTCTTGAATCAGATGTCAGGCCCTGTTGAGATGATGGTCCACGTGTGAAGAAATGGATTATTAAAATATGATTGATCCTTCACACTCACCGATCTTGTCCGATCCACCAAATTAGTAGACCAACCTGATTTTTGGCTCAACTAACTTCAATGATAGGGCCCACCTGATGAGCGGCTTCGATCTCGCACGTACACAATCACAATGCTGTTACTCTTCCTATTTCTCCACGTTAAATGCTACCGGGACGCACGGGAACAAAGGGGAGAATCGAGAAGACATGTCAGACAACGAAGTACGTGTGTGGGATGCGGACCACTCATCAAACGGGACCTATATCCACTGATCCGTTCTGTCAGACGTTTAAGAGAATGATCTGTAAATTGCATGTGTGGCCCAACTATTAAGAGGGCTAGATTATTTCAGGGGATGTTCAAAGAGGAACCCATCGGATGAGTTACATTTCGTATACGTATCCAACGCCGGTGACTGTATAAGAAGCGGCGGGCCCACTTGAATGGACACCCCCTGATCAGGACGGGTCATCCAGGTAACAGTTACATGGATTCTGCAAAATGAAATCGTACACGTGAGAGTACCGGATCATTAATCCCTGAGTATTCATTTACCGCCCTGTAACGCACGTCTTTAACATTAATGATAGGGCGTGTTTGATTTTTGGCTCAACTAACTCCAATGACAGGGCGTGTTTGATTTTCGGTGAAATCGTGAATTCGGGGTAAAAAGTAATAATTACTTCCGCATGCATTTATAGCTTGCTTGTTTTGACTGTATATTTTTTACACGTAAACTAAAAATATTATAAAATATCTATGAGTCTCATGGTGTTGCATTTCGCTTATCCACACTGTTCATCCATTATTCCATTTAAATACATAGCGTGAGTAAAAAATTGAGATATATTTAATACGCAATTAGGCTACGTCATACAAAAAAGGAAATCGAATACTTATCGTTAAAAATTTTGTATGGCCACAGTTTCTTTTGACGTGGGCCACTTGAATGTTGGATCCGCTTCATTTTTTGTCTCACGCTCCAAACTATTGTAATAAAACAGGCGGACGGAATGGATATTTCGTACACATTATCCTTCAGTTCAAAAATTTAAAATACATCTTTAAAATTAATTTCATTAGCACAAATTTCAAATACAGTAAAATCATAATTATTACCATTTCCCTTGGATTCTCCATTGTTCTAAAAAACAAACAACCCTAAACCCTGCGTGTGTGAAATCTGAGCTGCTTCTTGAGCCCGTGGAGGGATGCGGATTAGCTACTGACAGGTTGGGTAGCGAGACTCGCTACTGAAGTGAAGTTACCGAGTTCTGTGGGCCCGATATGATGTATGTGTTGTATCCACACCGTCCATCCATTTGGAGAGATTATTTTAGGGCATGAGCCAAAGAATTAGGTAGATCCAAAGATCGAATGGACCTCACCACAGAAAACAGTGGGGAGAGTGATGTCCACCGTTGAAACCTTCCTGATGTCCCCACGATGTTTATTTGAGATCAAACTGTTCATAAGTTAACACAAATACGAAAGAAGGGAAAACAAAAATATCAGCTTAATTGAAAACTTATGTGGCGTCTAGGAAGGTTTCAACAGTAAGCGTCACTCTCCCCACTGTTTTCTGTGATGGGGTCCAGTCAAGCTTTAGATATTACTCATTCTTTGGATCATGCCCTAAAATGATCTCTCCAAATGGATGGACGGTGTGGATACAACAAATACATCATATTGGGGCCCACATAGTGACGTCACTTCAGCAGCGAGTCTCGCTACTCCACCTGTCGGTAGGTAATCCGCGTCCGTTCTTCAGATGGTCATTACCACCAGACTTGAGGGTGCAGACGGACGGCTTTAAAACTTCGGCCAGCATTCCATTCCCTTTTTTTTATTTATTTATTTTAATACACGCACACACCCTCACGCTAGTGGAATTTCACCACCCATGGATATTCGAACCCTTGACCTGGTGTTGAAACTACAGAGTCTACCACCCGAGCAAGAGTAAGAATCCCAGCATTCCATTCAAGTCCATGGCAGGACCACCCTTCCGATCTGCGGCTCAGAGTTCACACACGTAATTCCCTATGACTTGAACAATCAACAATGGGGCCCACCAAATGGGTGGTCATTATATAAACAATCTTAACTGCCCATTTCATAGGATATTGATCCGACGACTAGAATCATCTAATCAGTGTGATTTTCTACCAGTGACCCATCAAGTGTAGGATGGCCCTAACTTACGTTCCAGATCCATTGATTCCTGAGCAACTAGGACCACTGGATCATGTCTCTTCAAATATCAGTAGAAACAGCCTTTTTTTGGCAAACAGAAGAAAAGGTCGTATGGTGTTTGTTACAGTCAGAGGATACAAGAAGAATGGAGCTGTCACGTTTAGTTAAAAATCATTTTCACAAAAAATGCTTTTCGAAGCTGACATTTTTGCAAAAGAAGAAAGAAGATCTGATCATTGGCTATTTATCTCTAGAGAAACTACTGTCCGAAGAGCACCATAAAAAGTAAGCGGCTTTGGTGAGACCCCGACTCACCTAACACGGTGCAGCGCTTACCGTGGGGCCCACCTTGATGTATGTATTCTGTATCCACACCGTCCATCTGTTTTTCAGATCATTTTAGGGCATTGTCCCTAAAATAAACTAGATCCAGTTATCAGGTGAACCATACCATAGAAAACAGTGGTGATTGAATGCCCTACCATTAAAAGCTTCTTAGGGTGCACCTTAATGTTTTGTGGGCTACTGTTTCCTATGGTATGGTCCACTTGATAATTGGATTGCTTCATTTTCGGGATAATGCCCTAAAATGATATGGGAAAACAGATGGACACACAATACAAACATCAAGGTGGCCCCACGGTAAGGGCCGAACTGTCTCGCGTGAGTCCAGGGTCTCAACCAATCCGCTCCCCTACAAAAAGGGATTGCAGTGCAATCGATGGATCTTATCTGTACTTCGGTTCGGCTGAAACTGCATGAGTCGCACCTTGCAAACGTCACACCGCCATGCAGGCTGTTCGTTGGGTCCTCCAACATCATGGTCCACAGTGCAATGGCACTGGCCAATCTATCTTTTAGAGCAGTAGCCTACAAATGAAGGGTCAATATCGGTTGTTGAAATTGTTCATTTAGTGACTATGGTGTCACATGCATCATGTGTACAAAATGAAGATGGGTGGTGGCACATGTGGAGCATGTAGATTGCTAGAAGACGCATCCTAGTTCATGTTGGCACTTGAAGTGAATCCTTGACTGTGGGCCCACTGTGATATATGTGCCTCCATCCATCTGTTTTGACAGCTAATTTTAGGCATGAAAAAAAAATAAAATTAAAAAAGAAAAGAAAAAGAGCAGATACAAATCTTAGGTGGACCACACCATAGAAACAGTAGAGATTGAATACCCAACACTAAAAACTTCCTGGGGTGCACTAAAATGTTTATTTGCCATACAACCGGTTGATAATAAGATCACAAAGACCTGGATGAAGGGACTGCCAAATATCAGCTTCATACAAAACTTTTGTGGCCCTTGAGAAGTCAATCACCACTGTTCCTGTAGTGTGGTCCACCTGAGATTTGGATCTGCTTCATTTTTTGGATCATGCCCTAAAATGAGCTGCCAAAACGGATGTAAGGCACATACATCATGGTGGGCCCCACAGTCGGGGATCCACCGAAGCCCACCCCTTGAATATGTTTAGAATGGCACATTTGGGGGGCACATGTGATACACACGTGTAGAAAAAATATTATTCAAACATGTACATCACCGAAGACGTGCATCAAACCTTCTTTTTAAAAAAAATAAAAATAAATAATAGTTTATCTAAATTCCAGGACCAGTAAACCAAGGATACTATTATCCTATTTTCAGATACTGATCATCATTTTCAAAGGACCAGTACACCAAGCATACTGCTATGCTGGACAAGGTTGTCCATGACACCACTTTGACAATTACCAAACACCACCCAAGACATTTGGGATCACTTAAAACCTGGGTCAAACTGGTCCACTGTATCTTTTTAAAAAATGGAATTTGGTGAGCAGATCTTGGACCTCTACCTTAAAAAAGCAAGTGCCACAAACCCCTAACCACTATCTGGTGGTCTGTTTGGGTAGAGAGGAATGAAAGATGTTTCAATGACAATTCTTCTCCTGCTACCTGCAGTTGGGTCCAGGGCCAAAAGGCTGCTGTTCGAATGGGTGGTCAATGTCAAGGGATTGAAAGATTACGACCTTTGTTTCTAGGATGTTAATGGCTGTTTGCTATCTCAGCAGATTTGCTTTTCTTTTCTGCTTTCTGTATTCCACGCTTTTTTATATGTACTATCCCGTTGCTTTAAAAAAATAATAAAATTAACCACTTGTGTGAAAATACCCTCGCATTAATCACTCCTGGTAAGGAGTTTCGAATACAATCAAACACGAGACCTCGTGTTTTGATACCAATTTGATACAGGATAATTAACCACTTGCTCTAAAAGCTCAAACTACTAAAGCATGACGAATTAATCTCTTTATTTTATAGCCTAGGCCTCAAATCCATGGGTCAAGTTATTGGCCGAACCTTCCTTGTGGGCCCCGAATCCATGAGTTCCGCCCCCTTGCGTGCCACCCGCCTCACACGGGCCCCAAATCCATGGGTTCCGCAAGTCGTCCATCCTGAATGTGCCCCTACATCCCACATGCCACCCCACTCGAGCCCGGTGTGAAAATGCCCTCGCATTACAAAATGGTTGTTAATTCCTTTTTCTTTGATGAATCTTTTAATGTAGATGAGGCCAAAACAGGTCACAATGGGTTTGAGAGGTTGGACTGGCTATACGACTCAACCGACCCCAGCACAAGTCAGAGGCCAGTGCAGGTTTTAACACGTTGCTGATAAAACATATTGCTAATGGTTCCGAAGAATCCGTTTGATGGGACAATCTCAAACATCTCATCCATGACCAGAAAAATGGAAGGCTCCATAGAGGTCAAACTACTGATGGATGGGATCACCCAACTGGTTTGATTTTCAGATGATGGTCCAAATGTGAGTTGGAGGACAATCCAGATTGATTGGCTTTTCTAATGAAATCTTCAGTATTTGGAAGAAAAGCAATGAAATCTTCACTACTTGGAAGAAAAGCAATCAATGAAACTTACAGTGTGTTGGTCCTCATCAAGATTTTGGGTTTTACTATCTTGCAAAGTGCTTGAAAAGTATTGGTACAATAAGGCTGATACAAAAGCACATATACATGACTGAATCTGTTGGGTCCAAAGAAAATGCTATTTAACTCATCTGGGGCAATGAGATTGGTTTATTATCTATTTGTTAGGCGCCAACATGTGCTATTTTGCGAATCAAGATCATATTGCATGCAACCATATTGAAGGTAAATTCCATATAACAATATGATCCATATGGCAAGTATTGATAGAGATCTGTAAACATTCATGAAATGCTCACACACAGGAAGTCCACGAAATGCTTACACAAGGGAAGTCGGCAGACTGAGAGGGTTCCTCGCAGTAAAGCAAGACGTGCATACTCCTAGGCTACAGCTTTCCGTCTCAGTAGATGAACCAGGTCGAGGGAATTGATCTTCGCAGCGAGTATGAAGTCATTCTCAGTCAGCCCTCCTGTAACATGCAATATTTGTGCCGTGTTCAGGTGACAAAAAGCACATAATAAAGGAGAAATACTTCACATTAATCTGATGATCTTTGTAGTAGCCTAATGGTTTGTTGTGAATTGTGAGCCTTCATTGCAACTGCACACAAATGTATTTATCATGGGTTCTATTACACTCAGTGCAGTTCCAAGGTTGGTGACAGAGTATTCATTGTTCACTGCCCTTAATGAGTGCTGAACTGGTAATGTCATGAAAGAATCACACTTCGAATATAACAGTGCAATCAATCCATTTCCATAAAAGATAGTTAACAAGGAATCAATACCGACTGAGTGTGTCCATATTTCAAGTTTCACATTGTTCCAGCCGACAAGATGAAGGTCAGGATGATGACCTGTAAAGAAAACCGCATGTTGTGAGTATATATCAGTTTCACTTCCTTTTGTGGTTCATCTAATAAACCATATGATTATTGTATCATTCAATACCTGCCGCATATTTGTCGTCTAGCATGAGAGACAAAAAAAGGGGAAGATTATCCACTTTAACTTTTCAAATATGTTTTGCACCTTCTCCCCCGACTTCTGGAAATTCATTCTTCACAATGTACTGTATGGTTTTCTACTAATGGGTACCCACACAAACCTACAGAATGAGATGTACTAAAACACACTGATGATTTTGTGAAATTCAGTTGTTTAGAGAGTTGAACTTTTGTGTTTTAATTGCATGACAGGAACAAGGACAGTGTAGTCATTTATTCATTATTACTTGCCAGGATTGGGATCTTTATCACAGCGTTTGGATGCTAATTCTATTGCATTGCAACAACTCAATTCAATCCCTAGAAATTTAAATAAGGGGCCAGCCTCCAAACTGAAAATACAATTGTTTCAGGACCGACTTGAAACACATGAACTTGCAATTAGCAGTTTAGTTGTTGTTATTAATTAAAAATTGTGCCACCCCCTTAAGGTCAATTCTTCTATACTGAACTGCACTACACTCTCTCTTTTTCAGGTTTTATCTTCTACTATGCTTTACTCTATATCCTTTTGGGGCAAATAAGAACGTTTTTCTCAAAAATGCATCATCATCATCACCAACATCTAAGCCTCCTCTCGACTAATTTGGGTTGGCTTCCCAAAATATATCAATGGCAATACATTAGAAGAATCTCCGTAAGAGATTGCATACCATGCTTCCAGAAGTGATAAAGCCTGCCCAACATGTAAAACATATCTACATCATGGTATACAAAAACTGTTACGTTACGAACGGTAATAGCCATAGCCATTATGCGTTACGGGGCTGAAATAAATGTTACAGAAAAATTACCCATAACAGCCTGTAATGGACCATAATGGCCCTGTAACAGTCCCAAAATAGGTTTTTACAAAAAAAAAGGGGGGCGGGGGGCGCAATGGTCGTAACAATAACGGTGGTGGGCATTACGACCACTGTTACCGTTATGCAACACCTTGATCTATATATCAAACCTCCCTTGGCTAGATAGTGGGCCACCTCATTGCCCCTCTTCATATATAAATAAACTGCCTCATCTCTTCTAGTCAAATCCTTTATCTCCACAATCCAGAACTCTTTACCACCCAAGCAAAAACATTGAAAACTAAGATGCCCTTCATACATGAAGAATATATCTTTGACTGGCATGGTAAACAAATAACATATATTTGAATGCAAGTGCCTTCTGCACATTCAAAATTAATACAACACAGATTCTTCACAGAACCAGTTCCAGTAAACATTAACATTAATTACATGAGCATTTAAACGCAGGTTTGCTAGTCCCATGTGTACCTATACACACACCTGCATGTGCTAACCTGGCACATAGGTACGTGATCCAAGCCATGTATCTGTTGGGATCTACTGTGGATGATCTGGCAAATAATTAGGTTGTTTGACTATTGGGTAGGCCACACACATATGAAAGAACTTCCATGTTTTCCAGTCCGGCCATTATTAAATGGATGCCCTACATGATGGTTGAACATCTTTAGTTTTGACCATATGATCTGCACGGCTGCTCCCCACATTATACATGTCTTGGATTACCTAAACAAAAGCAATGTTGGCATGTATTTTACTGCCTAACCTTTTAATCACCTTAGCAGCCACAAGGACAACAGCATGTCCTAACACTCTGATATTGACTTAATGACAAGGACTGACTAAAATTTTGAGCAAGATAATATTCAAAATGAAGCACATTATCAGGACTATTTGGATAAAGCGCAAATAAAACTGGTGTTTCTAGCCATCCTACAGGCCATTTGGGGATGGAGTGGAATAGTAAGACTTTTAAAGACATGGCCTCTTACCATGTAAGATCTTCCATAAGACAAAAAGCAAATGGATGGTCGCGAAATGGGCTAGAGCGTTGGGTGTCTCTGGGAGGAGTCCTGTGGAGGCCTTCTAGGGCAGTTGGGGGGGATTCTCTTCTTTGTATTAATAGGATTATTTCTCATCATCCACTTTTGCAATCACACAGTTTTTCTCCCTTTCAATATAAGTTTCAGTCACCATTCAAGAAGAAGAAGTCTTCAAAATGAGCTTAAAGATGAAAAAAAAAAAACCGATACATAAAGAAGAACCCTAGTTAACCCAGAGTACATGCCTTCAAATAAGCATAAACCTACACCAATGCCAAAGGCATACAGTAAAATGTTTAATACCACCAATAGGATAGGTTGCAACACAACAGTGTTACCCCATCAAGATTTTTGGTCTGGTTTAGTATAGCTACATATCAGTGAGTGATCGTTACCTTCAGCCTCTGCAACATCTGCGACAGCCTGAAATAACTCCAATCCTTTCATGAAACTTTTTGCTTTCCATGATCGTTGCAGCTTCAAAGTCCCACCTTCATTTACCAGATTCCACCCTGGTACCTGAATGTATATATACTCAACTCAGACATTGCATATTACAAAAATACTCATGCACACAAGCACGCAAGAAGTTCATTAAAGAAGGTCAAATATCAGTTTAGAAACAAACCTTGGGAATTAGCTCATTTGCTGATTGTTCAACCATTGCCCTAATATCCTTTGAGTCACAAGGTACACACTTCTTTGTTGACAAATCTAACATTACAAACATTGAAATGTTATCTATATCCTATAACCTATGTAAACAAATAAAAAATTTTCCAGGTTAAAGAGTTCGATTGTGACATTATGATGGATAACCATTAATAAAGAAATGATACAATACGACCATTAATAAAGAAATTATACAACAAAGGCATACTTTTTTTTAATGGAAAAAAAAAGGTATATTCATATTCTCTCATTAAAAGTAGTGTGCCCCCCAACTCGATAGCCATGACCTCATCTTCACAACCAGGCATCCAGATTAAGCTCTCAATATATATTCTTTTTAAACACACACACACCCTAAACCCTATATCTATATATATATATATATATATATATATATATATATATATATATATATATATATATATATCAAGGGCTGATTGTTCAATACACTATTTCTGTTAGAAAAAATAGAGTAGATGGAAATGTTGTACAACAATCAAATACAAGTATTAGAGACAAAGGATCCTCAAGATCCAAATTTTCAAGATACAGGTATGGCAAGGATTGGTTGCAACTTGAAAGTATATCCATAATAACGTGTCACTAAAAATATTACAAGTTGGGTTGTGTAGACTGATGGGCATGATCCACCATAAATTCAAAACAACCGTTGGGTCGAAAGGTCAAAACTCCAGTACATCAGGAGTTCAAGCCCGAGATATTTTTGGGAGTATTATGTTTTAAACTTATTTTCAGAACTCCAAGTATACAGCCCAGATGTACATCTACATGCAAGAAGTATCCCAAAAATAAAGCATAATACTGATTAAGCATAAAAGGAGTTTACTGTATAAGCTGTGTTCAATAGTGTTGGAAACATGGATATAGACACATCACGTCATGGCACAATTTCAAAAACTGTGGTGTCCTTGTAGAGCATTGGGGATTTCGGTGGAAGCCCAAAATGGATGGATTTTCAGCTAAGTTATTCGAAAAACAGTGGCTACACCAGAGCATCAATTTTTAGGCAATATAAGATTAGTGCGCACCTTTGGCTGTGGAAAAAGCACTAAATTGATAAAGAGACTTCCTATTCGATGATACTTTGACATGGTTCTGAAGTTTCTCATTTGCTCGACAACTTGAACTGTATACATACAACATTTAATTTACATGAAAGTAACAATACAAGAAATGATGGAAAAGAAGACTGAATACATTCAAGAGGAAGACCATTTTAGTAGTTCAATGACTACCCCTCAGAATAATGAAGACTGAAACCACAGGAACATTTTGCAATTACACTATCCTATACAATTGTAATGGGGGATATGGCCAAAATTCTTTTGTCATTTGATAGTCTGTGATCTCTAAATTCAACAACCATTAAAAAAATAAATTTTTTTTTCTTTAAAAAAGGCCAGATTTTAGCAGTAACATAGCACATGATATAATAACACAACCATTGTTCGAAGTATCTCCAATATTATCTCTATCTCCATCTCGGTGATACCCACTGGTAGTATCAGAAATTCCAGGTATCGGTGATGTATCGCCAATGTATCGATATCGCCAATATTTTCAACTATAAATTCCAAGTATCGCTTGTATTGCTAGTGTATCTCACGTTGCCATTGAAGTGCCCAACACTATCGTAAAGAGACCAGTATGAAAACAGTAGTGCTTGGTATAAAATAAATAAAATAAAAAAAGCCAACGTCCAAATTCAATGTACATGCATGGGCCTGCTGATTAGGGACTGGCCGAATTCTTTGTCCACATCGTCTACACAGATGGGCACATTTGATGCACAGCTCGGATGTCCATGCAAGTGGCAGGTTAAGTATTCTTGAATGGAGAACAAACTCTCGACATAGTGTTAGACCAGATAGATCGGGTGGTTAAATAGCCCTCAATCAATGAATACTAGTCACAGATGATGGAGAAGCATCCTCATACCGTAGGATAAAAGGGGAACGGATGGACAAATGGGATGCTACCAAATCAGGGTACACAACCCTTAACTGGATTCATCAATGGTTATATATAAATGCATTTGTAGAATCCAAACCTGTTAGTCACTCATGTTTGACCAAGTCTTAAGGGTTAATTGAGATTTGGTAATATGTGGCGTCGTTACGAGAGTTGGTTGTGTAATTACTGCACCAAATGGGGATTTAGACGCTAAAATTAAGAAGTGTTTATTGTGTAATGCTAGTCACAGATGATGGAGAAGCATCCTCATACTGTAGGATAAAAGGGGAACGGATGGACAAATGGGATGCTACCAAATCAGGGTACACAACCCTTAACTGGATTCATCAATGGTTATATATAAATGCATTTGTAGAATCCAAACCTGTTAGTCACTCATGTTTGACCAAGTCTTAAGGGTTAATTGAGATTTGGTAATATGTGGCGTCGTTACGAGAGTTGGTTGTGTAATTACTGCACCAAATGGGGATTTAGACGCTAAAATTAAGAAGTGTTTATTGTGTAATGCATCTATATAAAGCCTCAGCCAATAGGGAAGCCATCCATGAAAAAAAAAAAAAAAAACATCTCAACTATCCTTCACATACCCTTGTTTTTACTATATTATTTGGTTGTTTTCCTTTTTATAAAAATTTTAGGTGAGAATAGCTTAATTGGATACGCGGAAATAGCATAATTAGGAGAGCATCACACTGAAGATTAAAAGGCCTACGGTTATTCATTGGTATCAGAGCATTGGTTGATCAGCAACAAATAAAAAGTAAGAAGAATTTTCTAGCAACCGAAGCTCCTGACACCACTTCCAGGCTAAGCCGCCACAAGAGGCAACCCACAGCTATTTCCTCCATCACACATAACGGCTATTGACATCGGCACCCCCTCATTAGCACTGCAAAAGCTAGCAGGCATAGCTATACACCGACAACAAAAGCAGCATATGAGTTTGCCCTCTTTTTTTTTTTTCTTTAAAAAAAAAAAACACTCTAACGTTGTTGCTTCCACTGCCACCATCAAGAACGACCATCATCGCCACCACCCACATCTTCTCCATCTTCTATCATTGGGGCCGCCCGCAGTGGCATATGCCACTACACCCATTGATGCGGCCGCCGAGACAACCTTTAGTTGTTGCTTGATTAGACATTGATGACACGAGTGGCCATCTCCAATACCTCCCTCAACACCAAGAATATAATTGACAAACGCCACCATCGCTATAGATCTAGTGATAGCTGCTGCAGTGAAGAGGGGCCATCGCTCCTGCTGCCTTCGATATAGCCATACAAAGCAGCAAACACAACCGAGACATCATCATTGCTGCTTTGCACATCACCACCACCGTGGCCCATTATAGCAGTCACCACTGCCTCCATTGAAGAAGGCATCTGGATGATGGTGGCAACGGTTTTTACTGCTCTGGATGGTGGCGATTGAAACGGTTGCTCGTGGTGGCAACAACGTTAGTGGGGGCTATGGGATGGGCCATGTAGCGTTGATCTTGATGCATTAACGAGAAGGGGTGGTGATGTACTGACGACAAGGGGCGGTGACAATGACCACTTGGAGTGACACTTTGCCATGGAGGTTGTGGCGGCTGCCACCCAAAGTAGCAACAATCGATGTTGTAAACAATGGTGGCCACTCATAGCAGCGACAACAATTGAAGCCAAAGAAGGAAGGGGAGCAGCATGCATTTGTTTTTGGACGCCGATTTCTGCTTGTTATTAAGGCCACTATGAAGATCGCTAGGAGCACCTTTCTCAATGGAGGCATATGATGGGCCACATGCAGCGTTGACCTCAACGAAGGCGGCAATGATTGCCTTCGTTGCACCAAAGACAAGGGGCAGAGGCGTGCTAACGACAATGGGCAATGGTAATGGCCGCTTGGAGCAGCGCTTTTCAATGGGGGTTGTAGAAGCTACCACCTGAAGCAACAGCGATTAATGTAGTAAACAATAGTGGCCACGCATAGTGGCGACAACAATTGCAGCTGGAGAAGGACAAGGAGTAGCATGCATTTGTTTCTGGGTAGCGGCAATTTCTGCTTGTCATGAAGGTGACCATGAAGATTGCCAGGAGTGGCTTTTTCAATGGAGGCAGATAGTGGTGGCTGTTACAATGGGAGGCAAAGGTGGTGACTGCACATCAGCCGCAATGGCTGCTTTGTGCAACTATGTCAATTACAACAAGGGTAGTAGCCACTCTTAACAAAAACAACGATTGCTAGATCTGCAATGACAGTGGATGGAGACACCAGAAATCGCGGTGTTCACAGCTTATGTTATCTGCATTAGAGGCAATACTGGAGAGCCGTCTCTTACAGCAACTTCACCTGAGGTGGGGTTAGAAGTTTCAGTTGCGAGAAATTTTTTTCCCTTTTTGTTTGCTGATGATCGATCTATAGTCTAATACCAATGAGTAACCGTAGGCCTTTAAATATTTAGTCTAATGCTTTCTCTATTATTCTATTTTCGTATATCCAATTAAATTATTCCCACCAAAAAATCATGTAAAAAGGAAAACACCAAAACCAATAAAATATTACAGTAAAAAGAGTTGGATATGAAGAACACTTAAGACAATTGTTTCTCATGGATGATTGGGATTTATACAAGCGCATTACGCAATGACCACTTTCATAATGTTCACCTCAAAATCCCCATCCGGTGCAGTAGTTATGTGACCAACTCATGACATGGCACCACATATTACTAAATCTCAACCAACCCTCAAACTTGGTCAAACATGACCAATGGGTTTGGATTCTACGAATGCATATATCCATAACATTAATGCATCCAACTAATGCATTTGGTGATAGCGTGCTAACAACAATGAGCGATGGCAATGGCCACTCGAGGCAGCACTTTTCAATGGATGCCGCTGCAGCTACCACCCGAAGTAGAGGTGATTAATGTCGTAAACAATGGTGGCAGTTCATAGCGGTGACAACAATTGAAGCTAGAGAAGGAAGGGGAGTAGCATGCGTTTGTTTCTGGGCGGCAGAATTTTTGCTTGTTATGAAGGTGACTACGAAGATTGCTAGGAGCGCCTCCATGTGGTGGCTGTTATAATGGGGTGGCAAAAGTGGTGATTGCATACCAGTGATGGCAGCAGCCGCATTGGTTGCCTTGTGCAGCTATGTCAATGAAAACGCGGGTAGTGGCAACTCTTAACAGAAACAATGACAGTGAATGGAGACACCAGCAACTGTGGGGTTCAACGCTTATGTTATCTGTGTTGGAGGCAATAGTGGAGAGCTGCCTCTTGTAGCAGCTTCGCCCAAAGGTGGGATTAGAAGTTTCAGCTGCTAGAAAAAAAAAATTTCCTTTTTGTTTGGCGATGATTGACCTGTGCTCTAATACCTATGCAATTGTAGGCCCTCAAATATTTAGTCTGATGCTCTCCCAATTATCCTATTTTCGCATATCCAATTAAATTACTTCCACAAAAAAAAAAAAAAAAAAAATCTTGTAAAAATGAAACACCAACCAACAAAATAATATGGTGAAAAGAGAGGAATATGAAAGATGGTTAATACAATTGTTTTTCATGGATGGTTATGGCTTTATAAAGTGCACTTTGCAATAACCACTTCCATAATGTTCCCCTTAAAATCCCCATCTGATGCGGTAGTTATGCGACCAACTCATGAGATGGCACCATGTATTACCAAATCTCAACTAACCCTCAAACTTGATCAAACATGACCAATGGGTTTAGATTCTATGAATGCACTTATACATAACATTAATGCATCCAACTAAGGGCCATGTACCTTGATTTGGTAGCATCTCACCAGTTCATTCTTATCCTACTGTTTGAAGATGTTTCTCCATCATCCATGGCTATTATCCATTGATTGAGGGCTATTTAGCCACCTGATCTATACAATCCAACATGTAAGACATTTTAGTTGGACCTAAGTAACTTGAAATCTTTAAATAACCAATGCACTCAAATGCACAAAGATAGGCTGCTGAGCTTGATACCACAATTGCAGTGTTGAGGGGCCCCGCTATTGTACATAAGGCATGTAACTCAGTTGGCCTGTTGCATCCCAGTGTGGATGGACTCTGCCCCAAAAATCTCCTTAACAGGATAGTCTTAACATTGCTTGCAAGCCCACATATAAAAGATTAAAAGGAGACATATGACAAAGGTCCACATTTGGCCAGCAAAGAAGTCACAAGATCAGTCACTAGAATCTGCCAATCTGGAAGTCAGTGAAACACAATAGACCAATAGTCTGGACTACCAAACCAGAATTCCTGTGCATTGGGTCCCATGTATCACATAATTCTTTATTTGAGTGTCAATATCTGATCGCCGGATAATAAAAAAGACAGCAAAAGAGGAACTTTTTCGGTTAAGTGAGTAGCAAACTGTAAAACCTTCTCCAATCTACCATTCAAAAACTGACCCCAAATTAATAACAATAAGGCTATAATGATGATTGGGATGATGATGATAAGTGTTAGTCTGAAATTGTGCATCCCGAATTATAAGGGGTCATTCGGATGCCTATAAAGTCTTTAAGTAGTAATCTGATTACAGGTAATTAGATTACATGAGTCGTTTGGATGGGTGTATTTGCCTTTAATGGGAATATAGGCTGTAATTGGATTACAACTTTTAGCTGTAATCTAAAACATGGCAAAACAAATTACAGGCAATGGATCTATTTTTTAGAACTTTTCAGGGAGAATTGTGGCGCAGCTCCGGCATTCCCACCCTCTCCTTCTTCCAATGGCCAGACCCATGGTTCAGTGATATAGATCATTGTGCATTTATGGCGCATTGTATATGGTGCCCACTGTACACGTGAGCCCACTGTATCCTCTCTGTGTATCGTCCATCTATGTTTAAGGAATTAACAGTCACGATTTGGCCCACTGTACATGTGGGGTCACCCATCTATGTCCCGTTATACACATAATCACGTATCATGTATGGCCCTGCTTTCTAATCTATCTTTATACCTCTCTTTGTATCATGCACCTCTCATTATATCATGTATGGCCCGCTGTACACATGGGTTGATCATGCATGTATGTCCAACTGTACATGCATGGCCATGTACATGTGGCCAACATATGTGGGAGCCACTATATATGTGGATCATACTTATTTATATTCAATAATTTCTTATCACAAAAAGGAATTTAAATTAGTGGGCCCATTTTTGTGGCCCACCAAATGATTGGTTTAGCATGAGAATCAACTATTTATCCTAATGATCGATCTTAAATAAAGACTTTATATGTCATTTAATGATTTTTAAAGGATTTACCACTCCTAGCCTTTATCTTGTGTGAATACCCAATTATAGACTGTAAACAATTTACAAGTTATCCAATCACAAACAATTGTTTACTAGTAAATAGATTACAGCTTAAAGCCAAATAGGACAAACTGTAAACATTTTACAATTGTAATCTGATTACCCGTAAATCGGATTACCACTTAAAAACTTCAAGGGGTCGTTTGGATGCCTGTAAAATTTTTAAGTTGTGGGACAAAAGCTCTCCCACTAGAAGACAAAAGAATATGGGTTTCACAAAATGACACTACCTCGTTTTTTCTCCAAGAAAATTCTTTGTTATTTTAATTCAAACAAAACTAACACAGACTAGGTCTAACATAAACCCTTTCCACGAATTTCCTTTGTTAAAAAAATAAGTAATCTATAAGAAACCATTTTTCTTCTAAAATGGTGCTCATCATTCGACACTGCTCCATGATAAACACACCCAGCTTTCTCATAAAATATGAATACAATACCCCAAAAGGATCCAAACCCTATAAGAATAGCAATCAAGG
This sequence comes from Magnolia changhungtana, assembly GCA_030180095.1. Taxonomy (NCBI): domain Eukaryota; kingdom Viridiplantae; phylum Streptophyta; class Magnoliopsida; order Magnoliales; family Magnoliaceae; genus Magnolia; species Magnolia changhungtana. The sequence continues at coordinate 9,971,909 of JASAUF010000411.1, read as the reverse complement.
AAATTCAGAGACGATATGGATTGGAGGAGATGTACCTTCCATGCTCTCCAAACTGGGTTTTGAAGAAGGACGTTGGAGCCTGTAGATAGAGATTGGAGAGCATAAGGAAAGGAAAAGAAAAAACAAAAGAACAAAAATCAAGGTGCGATTATGGTGTTGGAGCAATATACGAAGATTTATTATACGATGTAGTTAAATATTTGGGGGTTTTATTTTTATTTACATTTACCTTGGAGTGAGAAAGGAGGAAGGCTTGCAGCACCCGGTTCATGGTCTTCTATTTGGAAACAGAGAGAGAGGGAGGGAAATACTCCGAGTCAACCGATTCGGATGCGAGTCGTGGCAGTAGCTGAGCCGCTAACGTGGCACTGGCCATGCGTGCTGATACGTGGTCACGCAGACATCGTACTTGAGGTGTACAAGAACCGAGTTAGCTCGGTCAGCTCTCTCGACTCAACTCGAAAAAGCTCGATTCAATTCAGCTCGAAACTGAGTTCGAACTGAGTCGAGCTGATTTTTTTGGCTCGAAAAATTTTCAAGTCGAGTTTGAGCTTGGCCGAGCTCGACTCGACTTCGATCGAACCCTATCTTGAATCAAACGAGCTCCATTACTCAGTTATTTTGATATTGATGTTGATCAACAAGTGTTTGATAAAATGACTCAATGAAGTGTCGGTTGATGGCAAGTAAGATGTATATGAAACATTGATTTTTATGTTATTGCTCAATGTTTGATGAAATACTTGTAAATTGATTTTACTCCTTTACATTCTGTGAGAAATTGAAGGCGTGCCCCATATATTTGAGAAAATGTTGCAAAAGCTCAATCTTAACTTGAACTTAGCTCAAAATGACTCAAGCTATAGGCTTAACCGAACTTGGCCAGTTACGCTTGAAGACCGAGCTGAGCCAAATTTGAGCTGAGGTCAGCTAGTGGCCAAGCCCAGTCTAGATGTACCAAGCCCGACTAGATTCAACTCGTGAATGTCATCGCACCAACCAAACCGGGCCAGTAACCTTTGATTCGTGGTTACTCGTTTGTTGAAATTTGACCATTGGATATTTTTTTTTAACCTTGCAATAACTGTACCAATCCGTTATTTGGATTATCAAATAACTGTACTTTTTGGTTTTTGATATATCCAATTTGTGTGGAATCGGATTGCGTACTGAGTAACTCTGTAGGCTGTTATCGTACTGCGTAAACTCAGTTGGCCCACCATGAAAATAAGTGGTTTATCTACACCGTCCATGCATTTTTCAGCTCATTTAAGGGGTTTAGCCCAATGTTGAAGCATATCCAACTCTCAAGTGGATCATACGACTGAAAACAGTGGGAATAATGATTTCCACCGTTGAAACCTTCCTAGGCCCTATAGTGATGTCTATTTGTCATCCAAGCTGTTAATAATATAACCAAGACATGGATGAAGGGAAAAAAACAAATATAAGATTAATACAAAAATTCTATGACACTCAAGAATTTTGCAACGGTAAAAGTTCAATTCACACTGTGTCATATGGTTTGGTGCATTTGAGCTTTTGATATCCTTCAATTTTGGACCTATGCCATAAAATTATCTAATAAAATTGATGGACGGAGTGGATAAAATACATAGATCATAGTGAACCCCACAGAGTTTACTCGGTACGCTTACGCAAACCACTTCCCTAATTTGTGGCTCTGATATGAACGGTTTCATTGGAAATTTTCTATGCCACGTTTGCAACTTCTAGAAGCGATTTCAAACTGCCTGGGTACCGAAGTTGCGAGACGCTAGTGCTATTGGGTGGGGGTGGTGAGATGGGAGGTTTCTTCGTACGGCAACGTGTTCAGTATTCAACGTACACAGCTTTTTTTTTTTTTTTTTTTCCTTGAGATATATAGTTTGTTTGGCAGTAGGGCTGTCAATGGGCTGAGCCTAGGGCTGGTCTTGACTTGGATTTTGAACTATTTTGGGCTTGTCCGTCTATTCAAAATTCTGATTTTGTTGGCCTAAGCCTGGCCCATTGACAACTCTATTTGAGAGTGTCTTGTATTTTGAACGTATTGAAACGCATTAAAAATTTTCAATATATTTATAAGAACGTGAATTTGATTAACTAAAGCAGTTTTATTATTCTAAATTAACATATGTGATATTTGATAGAATGATTTTAATAAATGTATTGAAATATATACCATGGCAAAAAATGATAAAAACCCAAGTCTTTAATGTGCTACAAATATAAATATTACAAATGAGCAACTCAACAATGTTTTTTAGCCATTCATTTAAGTGGCCTGCACTTGGACAATTCATATCATTCTACTAATGTCATTTTAGTGTTGAAGTTTATGATAGTATTATTTTGGAGTACATCAATGTGCTACATGTATAATAAATTAGTAGCTTAACAATGCTTTTGTTGAACATGTGACTCTCTTACCTTTAAAAAGAGAGTTATAAAAAAAAACATTTAAACTCAATTAAATTAAATTAAAATGTGAGATTTCAAAACAAATAGGAATTGTATATTTCAAATACCTTTAACTCTACTTATCTTAAAAAATGCAGCACTAGAAGCAAAAAGCAACTATGAAGAATCTATATACCTTCGAATACATCTAAAATGAAGCTGTTGATCGGCCTGATAGCCTAACTTAAAGCACCCGCGTGTCGCCATCCATCTTCAAATGCCCACATATGCTCTGTGCCATTATTATTTTCAAACAGTCCACATGTGCTAATGTGCCACACATGTATATGTACCAAGCTGTTTATTTTAAGAAGCGATACACTGGTGCCACATATGTCACCAATAGAGCTATGCACAAACCAAGTTATCTCGGTTGGCTCGATTCGGCTTGGTTCAAAACTGAGTTCGAGCCGAGTTGAGCTGATTTTTTGAGCTTGAAAAAAATTTGAGCCGAGTTCAAGTTTGCCCGAGCTCAGCTCGACTCGACTTGACTCGGATCGAACCCCAACTTGAATTGAACTCGGATCGAACCAGTTCGCTGACTAAGTTATTTTGATATTGATGTTGCTCAATAAGTGTTTGATAAAATGACTCAACGAAATGTTGACTGGTGGCGAGGAAGGTATGGATATGAAACAAATATCCTTGTATCTTAATTTTTATGTTGCATACTGAGTGTTTGATGAAATACCTGTAAACCAATGCCGCTGCTTTAAATTTTGTGAGAAAGTGAAGGTGCACTCCATGTGTTTGAGAAAATGCTGTGGAGGCTCGATCTTAGCTCGAACTCGGCTTGAACTGGCCTGAGCCGCTGACCGAACTAAGTCGAGCTGGCCAATCAAGCTCAAGGACACAATGGAGCCGAGTTTGAACTGGGGTCAGCTAGTGGCCGAGCCAAGTCGAGCTGTGCCAAGCTTGACTCGGTTCAACTTGTGTACACCTCTAGCCACCAACCAATTTATAAAGTGTGTACATGTGCCACCTTTAATATCAAGTAAACTCCCAATGCTTTAATCATGTAAGGGTGTGTCTGGTGTATGCTTGGAAATGAGTTCATCTCATTTAAGTCAATCCTATTTATGCACTAGAAATTTTAATTGTGGATGGTAGGATTATTTTCAATCCTTGTGGAGAGGAAATATGATATTGAAGGCGCTTTTAGAAATGGAAACGTTTTTAGAAACATTAGGTCCAAAGATCACGGTGATTTTTTTTTTTTTTCGCTTTCTCATGTATTTCCATAAATAAAAATGTTGCTTTCTCAATTATGTACAAGTCTCTAACACAGCCCTAAACAGCTGAGCTATCTTTAATTAATGCAATTATACCATGAAGGTGGTGAAACTATTTAAATCAAATAGGGTTAAAAAAGAAATTTTTTTTTTTTATATGACTGCTTGTCTTGTTAACTATAAATTTAAAACCATATACTTTTGAACTATTTCCATATAACTATTTGCCTTTTTCAGTGTTAGTCAACTGCAAGTCACTAGTCTTGCATACAGTTTCACTTTCAACATCAACTAATCCCGCTAACTCAACGTTGGCCGCAAGCCCTGTGATGTAGATGGGGCTCATTGTGATGATTTTGAGAAGTCCACCTCATGCATTCAATTTTGTCATCTCACATTGGGGGTGAGCTAAAAAATGAGGTAAATCTATAATTCAAGTGGGTGACATGACAGGAAATAGTGGGGTTCGGAAAATGCCTACTGCCAAAACCTTCTTGAGATCCATCATACTATTTATATGCCATCCGAATTGGTCATAAGGCCATTATCACTTGGATGAAATGCAAAAATAGTAGCTTGATTCAAAACTTGTGGACCTAATGGACAGGATGGATTCTTAGAAATATCATGGTTGGCCCAAGTGTTTGAATGATGGCCGCTCAATCTCCATTGCTTCCTGCTGTGCGACCCACTTGAGTTTCGGACCTGCTTTGTTTTGGGCTCACGGCTTAAAATAATCTAGTGAATTGGGTGGACGTGGTGAATTTCTTAGAAACATTAATGGTATGACTATGACTATTTTAACAATGGGCATTCAATACTCACTATTTTCTATCATGTGGCTCAATTGAGTTTGGATCTACTTCAATTTTTGTCCCACTCCCTAAAATTATATGCTAGTGGATGGGATGGATTTGTCACAAACATTACGGTCGACCCTGAGTGTTTCTATTGTGGGCATTTAATACTAGTTCTTTCTTGCCATACAGACCACTTGAGTTTTTTATTTGCCTCAATTTTGGGCTCACCCCTTGAAAAGAACTTGCTAAGCATGTAGACAAGGCAGATTTCTTAGAAACATAACAAGTAGCCCAAGTGTTTTAATGGTGGATGCTACTGTTTCCTAACATGTGGCCCATTTGAGTCCTATATCTATCTCATGTTGGGCCCACCCCAAAATGATATGGCAAAACTGGTGGACAGGGTGGGTTTATCACAAACATCATAGCGGATCCCCATGAGTTTTTCAATGAGAGGGAGAGGAAACGTGTGGATTTTGGTCCAATTTTTACTGGTGGGACCCACTATGATGTATGTATTTTATCTAGACCATCCATCTGTTTTGTCAACTCATTTTAGACACGGGTGCAAAACTTAAGCAAATCCAAAGCTCAAGTGGACCACACCATAGGAAAAGGTGGGGATAATGACACCTATTGTTGAAACCTTCCTATGGCCAACAATGATGTTTATTTGCCATTCAACCTTTTCATAAATGTAACAAAAACCTAAATGATTGGAAAACACAAATACCAGATAGATCCAAAACTTTTGTGGCCCCAGAGAAATTTTCAATGGCAGGTGTTCAATCCCCACTATGAAAGGCAAATTCACAAGCATAAAAAGGTTAGTTTTTCGCTTAACCGTTTACTTTTACTAATGTTCTATTAGTCAAAGTTTAGCATAGGTAAGATAGATAAACTGTTTTATAAAAATAGTTTAATTGAATGATGATTCTCATTTCTGTCTACCATGTTTGTGTTGTAAGTACAGTTGCCAATAATGTATGGCCTAGCTCAGCCCATAGGCCCGTTTAAATTATCAAGTGGGCCTCACTGGCTTTTATAAATAATGGAAATTCAAAGGCTCTCATTAGCAGTTTCCAATATTTATGTGCAATTTTAAATCCACTCTTAAATATGAGGTCATGTTTTAACAATCAAAACCATTTATATGAGGTGGTGGGGACACCTACAATTTTTTTTATTATTATTTTTATATATTTTTTTAAAGACTGGGCATTTTTGTAATTAACTCAGCAATGCAACTAACCGAGTGTTCGACTACTCTTTTCGCAACCGTAAAATCGTTGATGTGTAAATGGAATATAGTAATTGCAGTTTGCAGTATAAACTGTGGGGTCCACCCATGATGGTTAGGTATAATCCAAACCGTCAATGAATTGTGGCTTCTCAAGTTTAGCATGGATACAAATGATACTCATGATCCAAAACACAAATGGGACACCATAAAAAAGAGAGTACAAATGCTCATGAAATAAATCTATTCACATGTCACCGCCATGACATTCTCCATTGTTCCACTTATTGTGGCACATGGGAGCCAGGATCAAGTTACCTTTTGTATCATAGGCTTAACTTAGGAAGGTGCGTTGCTTAAATGAGTTTGACCATTGTTCGAAGCATCTCCGATATTATTAAAATATTTTTGAAATTGTTATGGGTAAAAATGAACTAGCCACTAAGGAAAAACCAGCTCGGACATATGTGCACAATATGAAGAGGTGAACCAACTTTTCCATAGTCCTATTCATCCAACCGATATTCAGAACGTTTCCTAGCAAAGACCTTGAAAATACGACTTCATGCCACACGACAAAATGAAGAGGATGGTCATCCGTTCGTATTTTACTAAAGAAATGAACTCGGTCTTGGTCATTCGACACAACTTCCAAGGGCAGGTCAATAATCTACTAATGACATAGCCCGAGCACGGTTCGTTAGAGAATTCGGGTCTATAATACACTCTCAAAGTTAGCCGTATAAGTCACCCTGGACTCTACACCTCAGCATCGTATTGTACGCTTTTTGTTAATTTTGACCTAGTACTGACAACTACTTGTCCAAGATCTCAGCTGAGGATTTCGGGAAGTAACCACAACACGGTCTAGCCGAGATATTCAGCAAAGATATCGGAAGGTTATTGCGATACGTCCGGGATCCGAATCTCTCTATAGTATGCTCCTAAATAGGGAGACCCCTATACCACCGCCACCTCTTGCCCATAAATAAGAGGATTCCTAATGGTGAAAGGTACACATATTTTAATCAAGAAAACACACTTAAAACCTTCGTGTTCTAGTAGACTTAACTTGTCTGTCTAACTTCAGTATTGGAGGGTTCCTTGTTGCAGTCAGGGTTCCAATCTTTGTCTTGTTTTGCAGATCTCAAGTGGTCTAAGCAAGATGACCATATTTTTTCATTAATAGAAATTATCCGTATTTTTTTGAATAGACAATGTTGATAACACATGTAGCTATACTAATAACATGGTATTATTAAAAATTATAGATATTGGTGATGTGTAACTAAGTATTATTAATGTATCGATATCCCTTAGTATTTTAAATTTCAGGTATCAATAACAACGCACCCTAGGCATCAAGAAGTCCGCTTTTAGGGAGTTGCCTCCCCCCCGGGTCCTATCATTTTAGAGCTTAATGAACGGTCCAAGTGGACTATCTCGCCATTTCCAAGTTCCCGCTACATGATGAGTTTTCCGACGATCTGAACCGTCCATATTGCGTCCTCTATGCTGCAGGGGCTGTGGTAAGAACAATGAGCCGAACGAATGATTTTGACTATCACTATCGGTAGATGAGTTCAGGAAAACGAAAAGAAAATTTTCAAAGGATCGAATTCAAATATAAAATCAAAGGTTAGGATAATCAATTAAGGCTGTCTAACGAGAATATGGACGGTTCAAATCATCGGATCATCTCAGCATGTAGGCACAACGGGCCGTGACACACGCTGGTGTCTGAGCCGCGACAGAGCGAGAACTAACTCATGTCTGATTCATCTGTTTGTTTGATGTTCAAAAATCTCAATTTCTACCGAGCGTTTGGGCGGAGACAAAATCCAATCGATTCCAATCCCGAAAACAGGCAGAAGAAGGATGCCAGAGATATTAGAGCCAAACACCTGCATACGAGGCTGCTGTAGCAGCGCCAAAATCCCTCTCCATCTCCGCTCCTCTTCATATTCTCTCATCCAACCAATCGCTCGAGGTATTGCAAAATCCCATTCTCAATCAAGAGAATTCTTTCAGATCTTTCCTCAATCTTATTTCTCTCATTCCAAGGTTCGGAAAGTGTCGTCTACGAAGCAAGCCTAGATGGCAGAAGAGTCGCAGTCAAGAAGCCGATTCTATCTACATCTGACGATCTCGACAAATTCCACAGGGAATTGCAGTTATTATGGTTAGTTTTCGGTTCCCCATCGATTTCTGTATTTTTTCTTGGATGTGGTTTTCTCGCGTTTGATCTGGAATGTTGTGTTCGTGTTTCGGTTTTTGAAGCAAGCTGGAGCATCCTGGTCTGGCCACGTTGGTTGCGGCGCATGCGAGGCCCCCCAATTACATGTTCTTCTTCCGATTCTATGAAGGCAGAAATCTTGCTGAGAAGTTACACGTGGAAGAATGGAATCCGAGTATTCATGAGGCGCTGGGAATTGCGGTCCAACTAGGTCACTCTCTACTTCTTACTTTCTGTTTTCTTCCAATTAATTAGATTCTGCCGTCGTTGATTTCGATAAAATTGATGTGGGAATTGAATTATTTGTCTTGAAAATCTTTTTATTTTTAAGTTGAAATGCACATTCTTATCTCAAATTTTTAGTCTACTATATTCAAACCGAAATTGGGAATCACAACGATTGGGTTTGACTGAAAACTTGTGTACTGAAGATTGAGTGTGGGTATTAGTGAAATTTAGCCATTGTTTTAAGGGTCCGGCAGGCTTTTACTCTGGGTGTTTTTGAATCTCCACTTTGAAGTAGGAAAGAATGATCTTAGGGTCTGTTTGTTCAGAGAGAGCTGTGGACAACCATGGAAAAGGAAAATGTATTCCCTTGATGTGACAATTTCCTTTGTTTGAGAAACCGAAAGTAGGGGGAAATTGATTTGGGAGGGAGGGATGGAGGGAGGGTTCTAAATGTAGATTACACGCGAGACATTTCTTTTTGTTTGACTTTGACTGTTCACCTATTAACATTTCCCCTAAAATGATGCTTTAAAACAAACATTGTGAGAAAATCCCTTTCCTGCCCTGCTGCTGTTTGGTCTCCAATTTTAAGGATCCATCCTAGATTTTCCATTTCCAGGGTTTGGTTACTACTATCTTTGTCACTCCGATTTGCTTACGTTCACCACAGGCATAGTCAAGGTACCATGGTTGCTTAAACTTTTATAAGGCTAGGTTGTAAAGAATTTAAAGGAATGACTAATCTAACCTTGAGTCATCACATGGGAAATATGAACATGAGGCTCTTGATTTATGATTTAAAAATCGTGAATTATGATGATTTGATTCACATGAAATTCATGACTTTAGATGGTTGAATAGTTCATTCGATATTTCCTTGGGCAGTTAGCTAGGTGCCTATTGTGGGGTGGAATGTCAATTGTCTAGGCTATTTTGCACATTGTAATTATGTCTTTAACCATTGGGAAACCCTGGGTGGCATTTGACTACAAATAAAGAACCAACATTGGATAGGTGGATGCTTCTCAGACATCTTCAATACATAATGGGAAACCCAATGTCCCATCTCCTTTTCCCAAGTCACCGAATAACAAGAGATATTCTCCTATGATTTACTGTTCATGAACTCCACATCAGACTTTACTCCACTTCATAGGATGTTATGTTGTACCTCCCTCTGTACCCACCTTGGGTAACTACAGAAAATCCTATGCGAGCTATCATGTGAGGGGAAATTATGCTTTTCTGCTAAAAAAACAGAGCCCAATCTAGTAGGGGGCACCAGCTGCTGAAAATATAGGTTGTTGCAGCTCTTCAGCTGATGCTGTTTATAGTCGACAAGGTTGAGAGTTCAAGGAAAAACTTCAAATTGGGAGGGCGATCCTCCCAGCAGTTTTAGCTGTGTCAGTTGCCCATCAGATCATGAGGTCTTTCTTGTGCTTGGTTTTTCCATTTAATTTTGTTGAGTTGGCCGTACCAGAATGGAGGAGCAAGCACCAATAAGAAACCTCTCCCCTACTCCATCCCACGTTTGTTCCGGCCTTTTGCTTTCAGGTTTTATTCATATCACCCTCTGTAGGGGCTGGGCGAATCTATTTATTAGGGGGATCCTTCATTTCATGATCATATGCTCACTCATCATGATGTGATCCTAATAGTATCAAACCAACTTCAGAACTTCACAAAAGTCCTAATTTGTATTCCCCCCCATTTCCTTACAATCACTTTCTTGAGCTTGATTGTTTATTTATTATTATTATTATTATTTTTTGGTCTTTGAATTTTAATATCATGCATTCTTTATCTATGTTATTCTCTACTCGATGATTTGGACAAAACTCTCTCTTGAATAACCTTTCTAACCATGCATGCCATGTCCTTTACCAGCGAAAGCTCTGCTGTACCTACATAACCTCGGGATTCTTCACAGAGATGTGAAACCAGCAAATATTCTTGTAAATGTCTTTCAAATGCTCCTAGACTCTTCGTCATTTGGCATTCATTTGCTCCAATTAATGCTGATACTCTTACTAATCACAATACCCTTTTGAATGTATTTGATTGCCACTTTCGTGATTTGATACATCTAGCTAGCACTTTTGGTGCAGCTTGATGAAAACCTTCAGCCACACCTTGCAGACTTCGGCTTGGCAGCATATAAGAAAGATCTTAAGCAGGTCTCTGTTGAAAATTGGAGATCATCTGGAAAGCCAACTGGTGGATTTCATAAAAAGAATATGGTTGGAACACTCATTTACATGGCACCTGAAATATTGAGGAAAGATGTACACACAGAGAAATCAGATGTCTACAGTTTTTCCATCTCAATCAAGTAAGCACTTGAAAATATGAAACCTGTCAGTACATTACATCAGAGTTCCTAAATGCAGCTCTCGTAAATCAAGTGTAAAGTGATATTCATGTTCTGTTTCCACGGTTGTTGTCGAGTTAGCAATATAGAGTGTAGAAATGTAACCAATTTGATCTAAAACTGATTAAACCCAATGGTTCTCAACTCAATGGTGATTATAGAGTTGTGACTTGTATTTAATAACTCAGCTGAGTACTAGAAAGACTTGTTGAGCGAACTTGACATGATTGGGATTCTGAGTGTTATATGTACTATGATTATCTAAAAATTGAGAAAGTTTGTCCGCATACTTGAAACCTTGCTGTTGATTTATTAGGTCTCAGATCAACTGATGCATTTCAGAGTTGGGCATTTCCTCTATTTTGTGAGAGCCTCGTCGACTCTCAGTAGTGCTATGAGTCTCATGTGCTTTTATATTACCTATTCTTGAATTTAGTTGAAATATCTATGTTATGACTATATTTCACAATGTTCCAGTCAGATATCGCAGTTTACCCTGAAAGTTTATTCAAACCATGCCGATAAGTATATTGCTTATCTCTAGGGTCTGGACTCTGAACAATGGATCACTTGTGAGAAATAAACTGCTCATCTGGTCGAAATCTTTCACCAATGGCTCGGTTATCTCTCTTATGTGTTACTTGTACACAAAGCATCAGTAGATTTCAGCCATTCTTCTCCTACCTAACTTCACTGAATACAGAAATTCTGACTCTTCTAATATTCTGTTGCAGCGAGCTTCTTACAGGTGTTGTTCCTTACACTGATCTTCGTGCAGAAGCCCAGGTATTATCTCTCAGTATATGTTATTTGCTTTTTTGCACTTGACATATTGCATCCACATGTTAGTTGAAGCTTCATTCAACTAAACTACTATGAGGATTTAGTTTTTCATGGACGTAGAAGTTATAAGATTTACTAGTTGATGCAGGATGGTTTTCTAACCTAGGATGATAGATGAAATCAGATTTTCAGTTTAAACATGAGTAACAGAAGTATGAAATTTCAGCAAGCTCATTATAAACCAAACAATTAATCAAATAAGCAATTACATGTAATCCTAGGCTACCACATGCTCGTACGAAGGAACTAGTAAGATGTTAATTCGAAATAGGCCTAATGGAATTAAGAAATTCCATCCAAAACATGAGGGTGGGACTATTTTAAAGTGAATCACACAAGTCCTAAAGGGATTTTAAAGGATTCTGTGTTTAGGGAAATTAGGGTTAGGGTTTGGAAATTGGAGAAATCTGAAATTAGGGTGTATTTGAAAGGGAAATCTAGGGTTTTAGGTTAGGGTTTTATTGAAGAAAGAAGAATAAGGAAGGATGTAAGAAAATGGCTGAAGTGGGGTCCACAAAACAATCTGTATGGATTGTCCGTATAGTTGTATGGCTGGACTTTTATTCGGGTATAGGTTGGGATGGTTTGGGTTATGGATGGGTTGAGGATGCTTGGGTTTAAGAAGAAAAGGAAAAAAGATAAAGGAGAAGAAGATTTGAGAGGAAAAAAGAGAGAATAGATGAGAGAAAATACCTTTGGAGCTTGAGAAGAGAGAAGAGATGAATGAACAAGGCTTCACACCACACCAATGTAGCTTTCATTTGGATTCACACCGAATGGGGTTTCACACCACATTCTCCATAAACACAAGAGAGAGAAAAGAACTTCAAGCTTTTTTCATTAACATCATAAAAAGGCTGAGGTTGGACATCCACGCCTTTATGGTCTAAAAGTTGGTCTTTTACAAAAAGACCATTAATACAAAACCTGTTTGCTTTTAACCCCCTACTTTGTAAATTACAAACACTCTACTATAAAAGCATAAAACTAATAAAACATGTAAATAAAGTCTCAAAAAGTAAACTAACTGCTCAAAAACAAAAATCACTATAATCCTAAGAAACTAAGACTATCTGATAAACTCTAAAGACGTCCATGATCACGGCGAGCTACGATCAAGTAGCATTCAATGGTCCGATTGTGAACTCCTTGAGATCCAATAGTCTAAAAACATCCTTCACGCAATCCACATGCTATGTGGGGTCTTCGGCTCCTCCTTGGGACTCGAACGGGTACTCGCCTAGCCACAGCGTGATGCAGGACAACTAACCGCTTGCTCTAAAAGCTTGAACTGATAGAGCGTGGCGAATTAATCCATTCATCTCATAGCTTAGGCCCCCACATCCCATGGGTTAGGTCCTCGGCTGAACCCCTGTATTAATCACCCCTAATGAGGAGTCTTGAACACCAGACCTCTTGCTCCGATACCACTTTGACGCGGGACAACTAACCACCTCTCTAAAAGCTCGAACTGATAGAGCATGACGAATCAATCCCTTTATCTCATAGCCCATCCCATGGGTTAGGTCCTCGAGTCCCTCGTGGGCCCCACATCATATGGGTTCCGCCTCACACAAGCCACCCGTCTCACACAAGCCGCCTACCTCAAGTGTGCCCCTGCATTCCACAGGCCACCCCACTTGAGCCCAGTGTGAAAATGTCCCTGCATTACAGGGACACCGGGGCTTGGACCCTCCTCTGATATGTGCGCAAAGGTGTCCGTAATGTGATGTCCTCATCACTAGTGATGCTACCTGACATGGCATCATGTTTCATTTCATTGGCATATGAACCTGTGATACTAATTTGTTTTGATGCTTTGACTTTGTTCTTGAACCATCAATACTCATAATGTGGCTATATATCCTGTCCACAGGCGCACACAGTGCTCGAAATGAGCTACACTGAGCAACAACTAACAGCAGCTGTTGTATCTGAAGGCCTGCGTCCTGTTCTTGCTGGTCCTGAATCAGGTGCACCGTTGAGTCTAGTGTCCCTTATTCAGAGGTGCTGGGATTCAAATCCTCAAGACAGGCCTTCTTTCGATGAAATAGTTGAGGAACTTAGTTCAATCATGAAGCACATAAACAAAGTAGAGAAAGTGGAAAAGATCCCTGGAGAACCTGCTTCTCTCAGTGATCAGCATTTAACTGAAATCAATGACCCTCGAGATTACCAAGAACATATAAACTGGTTCAGTCAAGGGGAGAAATCGTCCAAGCAAAGTTCTGCTACTGCTAACCCAAGTTTCAACATCTGGCCCAATTCCTCACACGATCTTTCTACATACCGTCCAATATTGACGTGGGGATCTTTTGCAACGTGCGGGAGAAGGGAGACCATGGAAGATACACATTTTTTGCTACCTCAGTTGTGCAATGAGAAGGATATCCATGCGTTTGGGATCTTCGATGGTCATCGAGGTGCACCAAAAATTCTACTTTCCCTTTCATTTTGTACAAGTGAGGATGCATTGTGTCTGAATCCTAACATGCAGGTGCGGCCGCTGCTGAATTTTCTGCTCGAGCACTACCAAGATTCTTGCAATCGTTGGGTTCTACAAGCAGGTTTCTTCTGCCCATGCATGTTCATCATTGTTTCTGTTTTCGGTGCACTAGTGCACACTCAGCTCATTTATGATGTCGATGCAGCCCGTCAGATGCATTATCCGAAGCATTCGTGAAGACAGACATTGCATTCAGGAATGAGTTGGCATCACACTCTAAATCGAAAAGAGTTACTCAGAAAGATTGGCATCCTGGTTGCACTGCAGTTGCTGCATTAATTGTTAGGAACAGGCTTTTCGTTGCAAATGCTGGTGATTGTCGGACAATCATATGTCGCAGTGGCCATCCATATGCTCTTAGTAAGGTGATAATCATGCTTTGTAGGCAGATACTTCTTCTGACAATGTTGTTGCATGATTGCACCTGAACGTTCACTATGAGTTTACCCACATGTTGAGAGTATTTGTTATTTCACTTGGAGCTGTACTAAATGCACCTCTAAATAGGATCATGTAGCAAGCTGTCCCGAGGAAAGAGAACGTGTTACCAAGGCAGGCGGACAAGTAAAATGGCAGGTGGACACATGGAGGGTTGGTACAGCTGCTCTTCAGGTTTTATCTTTATCCTTCAATATCTTTGTGAAATATGTTATCATTGGGAAGTGCAAAAGGACCAAATTTATGTTTTCTTCCAAGATTGAAAGTGATTAATTTCTTTTCTGATTAACTAAATATAAATATTGTCAATAAAATGAGAAAGAATGAAGAGGAAGCACTTGTAAAACCATCAACTTTTTGTAGAACATGCAAACTATTAAGGCATATAGTTCCAATTCATAAAGCTAGGACTATCCTCATGAGTATTTGGGTTTATCCACCACTGAGTTCCCTACAGATGTATGAGATGATGCATCCAAGCATGAAAAAGGAGAATCTGAACAATTTCAATCTCTTGGGTTTAGTATAAAACCACCTTGGTGTAGGGAACATCTTTTTTCTATGCAACTGTGTGTTAAGAAGATAAATCAACCTCAAATCATCGGTAACCAGAATTTGTCAAGTACCTTCTATTTAGGGTCCTGTTCTATAGAGATTACAATCTCTGATTCTTCTTGCATGGAAGATCACCCTTCATTACTTTCGTGCCTTCAATCCTGCCGTGTGCTGCAATTTTTGAAAGTCGTTTAGTTGGTGAATTCCATTTCTTAAATTGCCGTATGTTCAACAGGTCACTCGATCGATTGGCGATGATGATTTAAAGCCTGCCGTAATAGCAGAGCCTGAGATAACGGAGACTAAACTGTCCATAGAGGATGAGTACCTGGTGAGTGTTAACCTGCCATTGAATGTATCATGATTTCTATGAGTTTGGCTTAAAGTTTATGCTGCGGTTGGAACTATGCTCAAACCAGGTTTCTGATGGAAACGTTTTGAGGCATCCCACATTGGAAGTAGATGCATTTGGGTAGACACAGAATAAAGACTCCGCATTGAGCGGGCTATCCATTTACTGCCAAACTGGCCTGGAATTGTTATTTCCACTCGTTTCATTTTGCAAATTGAAATGAACAGGTTGTTATTATTTATTTATTTATTTTTCTATTATTTTGCTTAAAATCAATTCTGAGCAATCACTATTTCAAGACAACCAAAGGAAGCCTTGTTCTTTCCTCTGAACTAATAGGGTTTCAAAACAGAGGTGATGGAATTTCTGTTATCTTCGAGACCTTGAGAAAAACAAGCATGGTTTTCTAAATAGGTTTTTCCACATCGTATTGTTCACCAATGATATGGGCCATATTGCCCCTGTTCGGGTTGTTATTGGGACAAGCACCGGTATGTAGTGTAGGTTTAAGAAGATACATCAAGCCATGAAAACAAGTCAGTAAAGTTCAAATTCTGCAGCAGCAAGCTGAACTGCTAGTTCCACTTGGGTGTAAGATCTGCCCATCCATACTTGAATGACATAAACCAATCTGAATTTCAAGAGGAAGACCATAATGCACTGATAAAATTAATGGCTATGATTTGTTTTAGTCAGGCACTTCTGTCACATCTGTTTTGATCATTTTAAAGGATAATTAGGTTCTTGGAAGGAGGTTTGTACTTCCTTCGATGAGGGAGGAGTGGATGTCAGAAACCTAGATCTGGTCAACAAGGCGCTTATGGGGAAATGGATTTGGAGGTTCAGATTAGAAACAGAGTTTATGGAGGCAAGTTGTGGCTGCTAAATATGGAACAACCCCTACAGGTTGGAGAACCAAAGACTCTTCCTTATTCAGGGCCTCTTTCATATGGAAGAGTATTGCTAAGATGGGCCATGTGGTGTTTGAAAAGATCTCCTTTGTCCTAGGTAATGGTCGAAGAATCAGATTTTGGTTGGACAACTGGTGTGGCTCCCCTATTCTAGCTGAGAGTTTCCTAACCCTGTTTTCCATCTCTATAGACCCAAACACCTCTTTTGAGAGCTGTTTCTCCTCCAATGTTAATGGAGGGATGTGGCTCCCTCAATTTAGAAGGAAACTTGTGGATAATGAGATGGAGGAGTTTATTGCTCTTTTGTCTCGATTGGAGGAATTCTCTCCCTCTCCACAAGTGGAAGATTCACTGTTCTGGACTTTGTCTTCTTCAGGGTAGTGCTCGGTCATATCTCTTCTATCGTTCTCTAGCTTCTTCAGATGACCCAAATCGCTGCAGCCATATTGGAGCAATCTGGAAATATGGTGTTCTGCCAAAAGTGGCGGCTTTTAGTTGGCTGCTTGGAAGAAACCGAATCCTAACAGTTGACAATCTGAAGAAAAGAGGAATGGTTCTTCCCAATGTTTGTCTTCTATGCTTTAGGAGTGAGGAGTCTGTATCCATTGCCCTTTCTCCTGCAATGTCTAGTGGGGAGTTCTAAGATTGGACAGTATTTCATGGGCTATGCCCACATCAGTTGATGCCCTCTTCAGTATGTGGCATGAAGACTCAGGAGGGATTGTAGGAAAAAGAAAATGGAGATCCCTTTTACTTGTGGTCTGGGTTATTTGGGCAGAAAGAAATAATAGATGTTTTAGGAACAAAAGTGTTTATTAAGAGGGAGTTTTTTCCAGTGTCCTTGTGTTCTTAGGGATTGGGCTCCCTAATGGATCTTTGTGGGGTGTTCTTGCGTGGGCCTGGTTTTTTTTTTTTTTTTGTTTTTTCCTTCGTCTTAGTTTTTTCTTTCTTTCTTTCTTCCTGTTTTTGTATTCTTCTTCTTGTTGTGAGAGGACCTCCCCCTCTCCCCTTTGTTTCCTTTGTCTTTTTCTAATAAAGTTTCTCAACTTTCAAAAAAAAAATAAATTCTTGTGATTGGCTCTTGGATATGTGCTGACATGGGCAGGTGTTCAGTAGCAGGATCTCGTGGCCCAATGGGCTGCCCTTTCAATTAGAGTAGATGTTGGATGGATACAGAGCTAATCATTATATCGTGGTCATTTATCAGGTTATGGCTAGTGATGGGCTTTGGGATGTTATAAGCAACGAGGAAGTAGTGTCCATCATCAGGGACACTGTCAAAGAGCCTGGAATGTGCTCCAAGAGACTGGCCACAGAAGCTGCTGAACGTGGAAGCAAAGATAACATCACAGTCATTGTCGTCTTCCTTCGCCCAGTCTCCACTGCCGAGAGGATTTACTAACTCGAAGCCCTTCTATTTCCTGCATGATTGTCTCCTATATTCAATGCAGATTTGCCATGAATGTTCACAGATTCATGCTTTATGGAGTGTGTTAGATGGACCGCGATCCGCTGGTGGGGTCAGACAACCACTTACCTCATCGAATATGCTTTGAATCCCAATTAATTGAGGTAAGGTTTAGATGATGAAATTGTGCTGTCTGTTGCTAGATCCTCTCCATTGGATTTTATGCCCTTCCCATTAGATTCCAAACATGTACCTCATTTATTATGCCAAAGTAGATCCTTAAAATAAAAGGCATGAATTCTTGCCTCTACATGATTTGTTGCAATTTGCAATCTTATTTTATTGTATTTCTGTTTCTACAGCAGGTGGGCCCCACATCCACTATGAACTTTTTTTTTTTAATCAAAATTTATTCCATGCACTTTAATTGTCTGGTTCTTATTCAACCTTTTCCTCTGTTCAGCCTTCAACCATTGGATTGGAAATCTCAGGCACATATGGAGTTGTCCACTTTTGGTGGCAGGACGAATTCCACTATTTTCTGCGGTTCTCATCTCACTTCCCATTTTGGGCAGTAAAAGCAGCTAATACAGGAGCTGGCCCGGTTGTGGTTTAAGGGTGCAACTCGGATCGGATTGATTGAGGTCAACCTGAAGAACGCGGCTATCAGGCCAACCTGACCTGAATTTTGATGCATTTTCTTAATACCCAACCCAATCATATTGTAATCTGGATTTGGATGAAACTTGATCCAGACCATTGATATGAAGGTCCCAGCTTTGGATGACCCAAAACCCTCCAACGTTGGGAGTTGACTGGTTTGAGCATGAGAATTCTGGTTGGGCCAGGTTATGACTCGACTCAAACCTGACTAGAATCAGAATCAAGTTAGAAAAATCTAACTGAAACCGGACCTCACCACAACCCGACTGACTTGACCCGGCTTAAAAATCTGGTTGGGCAGTTGGGTTTGTGTTGATCTCGGTCCAAGGTGCAGGCCTATGTGGTTCCGCATTTTCGATTTGGAGTAGGCTGCAGGCTTAGCTGATGACCAGCTAAGTCTGTGCGCTAAGAACGGAAATGGACTGGTGTGGGCCATTAGGCAATGACTGATCTGGCAGTGCTGAAGGATTTGGGCTTGGCTAATCTAATCTATCGTGTCTTTATAAAGAATAAGTTCCAAAACTATCTTGGGCCAAACGTGTAGAACCAGAATTCTCTCGGTTTATGGGGACCACATTGATGTATGTGTGAAATCCACTCCGTTAATCCGTTGGGCCACATTATTTTCATTGTACCTAGAAAAAAATAATATCAGCTCTATGTAGGGAAAATGGTAAAATCAGGCCTAAAACATTAAATTCACTTGATATGTCCCAGGTGTTGCGGACGTTTACTTTCCAACAGATTGAATAGGGGAACGAGTTGTGTCTGCCAAACACGTCTTACACAGGTGCCTTTTTTGGTGGTTCTTAGCCATAGAAACCATCCGAAACGGTGGGACCCACTAATTTAACGGTTCTCTCTACAGGCACGTGCGGTTTTCACGGTTTGGAACCACGCTCCTGCCGGTCTGTTGGCTGCTGAAAATAGAAGCAAAGGTTCAAATGATGGGAGCGAATCAGGTGTTACCCAGGTAACGCAGCGGCTTGTTTTCCTGACCGTGGGACCCACCTTGATGTATGTGTTATATATCCATGCCGTCCATCGGTTTTTCCAGTTCATTTTAGGGCGTGATAAAAAAAAATGAAGCAGATTCAAATCTCAGGTCGATTGAACCGCAGGAAATTATAATAATTGACCATTAAAAACCTCCAGTGGCCACAAAAGTTTATTTTTTTTTTATTGCACACGCACACACACCCCACACACTCACGCTGGTGGAATTTCACCACCTATGGTACTCGAACCCTAGACTTCCAAGTCCTGAGAGTCTACCACCGGAGCAAGAGTAAGGGCCCTCACAAAAGTTTTTAATTAAGCTGATATTCGTGTTTTCCAAAACAGCGGTTATTGATCATTAAAAACTTTATGAGGCTACGAAAGTTTTGAATGAAGCTGATATTCATTTTCCCTTCATCCAGTTATTTGGCAAAGAAACATTGCGGTGGGCCCTAATAAATTTCTATGGTATGGTCCACTTGAGATTTGATCTGCTTTACTTTTGGGATAATGCCCTGAAATGAGCTGGAACGATGGATATTAGGCACATACATCGAGGTGGTTCCACGGCCAGAGAAACCCACTAGTGTTACCTGATAACACCTGACTCCCCCTTCCACCAGCCAATGTCTGATGGTCGGTGCTCTGTGGGCCCCACCATGATGTATATGTTTCATCTATGCCGTCTATCTATTTTCCCAGATCATTTTATGGTATGACACAAAAAATTAAATATAAAAAAATCTTAAGTGGACCACATTACAAGAAACAGTGTTGAATGAGCGTTGACCATTAAAAACCCACAAGTTTTGGATCAAACTGATCTTTGTTTTTTTTTTTTTTTTTTTCCTTTCATCTGGGATTGTATGACCTAATAAACAGATTTGATGTCAAATAATTAGTACAGTGGGCCTTAGAAGGATTTTAATGGTGGATATCCAATCATTATTGTTTTCCTGTGGTGTGGTCCAACTGAGATTTATATCCTTCTAACTTTTTGGATCAATCACTAAAATTATCTGTAAAAATGCATGAACGGAATGGATGAAACCATACATCATGGAGGGGGCCACGGAGTACCGACCACCAGCCACGGGAAACGGATTGGCTACTCCCCTGCCACCAAGCCCCGTGGCTGGTCGTCGGTGAACTGTGGGCCCCACCATGATGTATGTGTTTAATCCATTCCGTTCATCCATTTTAAAGATCATTTTAGGGATTAATCCCAAATATATGAGAGGGATATAAATCTCAGGCGGACCACACCACAGGAAAACAATAGTGATTGGATATCCACAATTAAAATCCTCCTTAAGGCCCAATGTGCTGTTTATTTGAAATCCAATCTGTTGATTAAGTCATAAAGGTCCAGATGAATGGAAAAAACAAAGATCAGATTGATCCAAAACTTTTATGGCCCCCAAAAGTTTTTTAATGGTTGACACTCATTCAACACTGTTTCCTATAATGTGTTCCACTTGAAACTTTTATATACGTCATTTTTTGTCTTATACATAAAATGATCTGGAAATATAGATAAACGGAATGGATGAAATACATACATTATGTTGGGGCCCACGGAGCACCGACCATCAGCCATTGGCTGGTGGCAGGGGGAGTAGCCAATCCGTTCGTACCACACCAGCAGCCTGTTGGCAGTGCACGTGCCTCGCGGACAATTACCTTTTTGGGATGCGCCCTGCCAAAAGGACCCGCGCGAGAGAGATCAAGGGGCTTTATGCACACGTGTGTGAGATCCATCTCGTTTCACGTAGAGACCACCGTCCATGGAAATACCCAGGCCTGAAAATAAGGATGGTCCGCTAGCGTGTGGACCGCACTTGCTTTTTGAAAATGGACGGAAACAAATAAAAATAAAAATGATGTAACCTGCGGTCCACCTGATAAGCGGACCGGCATGATTATTTGCATACGAAAGGGAAGCGTATTAGCTGGTGTACCACACGCAGTGAATAGCGGGTGTATTGACGTCAGCAAGTGGGTCCATGAGTTGTGTTATATCCAAACCGTCCATCCATTTTAAGGGGTCGTCTTAAGCTTGAGAAAAAAAAAATAAAAAAATCTAAAGATCAATTGGACCACAGTGCAAAAAGCGACGGAGGATTGAACGTCTATCATTGAAACCCTTCTGGGGTCATAGAAGTTTTGGATCAATATGATATTATTTTTTACTCTTCATCCAGGTGTTTGTTACCTTATAAACAAACAGATTTGATGGAAAATAAACGTTATGATGGGCCCTACGAATGTTTTAACGGTGAAAATCATTATCCCGTTGCTATTTGTGGTGTGGTCCATTTGACATTTGGATATGATCCATTTTTTGGCCCATATACTAAAATGATCTCGAAAACTGGAAAAACGGTGTGGATATAATAATTACATCATTTTGGGGCCATGCAACTTTGATCTCCTTTGAACCGTTCGTACAACTCGGAGCTCGAGGAGTGCCTGCGCTCTTCTTTGCACGACACGTACATATACCAGCTATAGCTGGTGTGTGGTACACCAGCCAATCCGCGTCCGTCAGGTGGTCTGGTTGTCTTCTCGAATGTCCCATCGGACACGTGTGAGGCAAGTCCGTTCTCACTCGCACGAGTCCCGTTGGAACTTCTCATTTCGTCCAGAGGATTTGTAGAGTACCGAATCTCTGTGCCTCTGTGGGCACATGTTTCATTGATCCACACCGTCGATCTTGCGGGAAGAGAATGAAAACGACTATTTTCAAGATTGGAAAAACGTACCATGAAATCTTTGACCTTTTTCTTGAACGTGCCTTATTTCTTTGTAGCTGTCTATTTGTGTGCTTCTGATCAAAGCGTTGAAAACCACGTAATATGAAATATTTTAGTGAGAAATCCGTCCTCCACACTACCCTACACAGCATCGACGGTCAGGATGACCGAACCATGGGCTCCATTAGATGATGGTGTATCGTAACACTCTGCACCTTGCCATGCATCAGGACTCCAATTACACTTTCTCGAATCCCGATTAGGCAGGGAAAATGCATTATGCGCGTCGACTTTATTTCGTCGCTTTCCTATCTCGCTTTGAGGAATAATTTGATACTCTGGCAGACTGTGATGGATGATACGCAGCAGTTGGAATTACTGAAAAATTACTTACGTGGCATGAAAGGGAATTCAAAATAAACAGTCTAAATTAGGGGTACCAGTTAGATGTTTCGTGGACCGAAAATTACTCTTATTTAGGTATCTAACTGTCAGATTGCGAACATTTATTGGACGGTTAGAAATGAAAAAAGAAGAGCTGCTTGTAACCGTTCAACTCCCAAACGTATCAAAACTGCCGGGCGCGGATTCATCAGGTCGGGACCGGACCGAGTCCGGCAGGTCGTGACCGTTGGGCCCACATTAATGTAGTTTGTTGTATATCCTTACCGTTCATCCGTTTTTTCAGCTTATTCCAGAATACGGACCCAAAAATGAAGCAGATCCAAACCTCAGGTGGACCACACCACAGAAAACAGGGGAGATAATGACTTCCACGGTTGAAATCTTCCTATAAGGCTCACCATGATATTTATTTACTATTCAAACCTTTGATGAGGTCAAAAGAGACCTGGATGAAGGAAAAATACAAATAATCAGTTTTATCCAAAACTTTTTGTTGCCGGTAAGAAGTTTTTGACGGTCAATCATCGCTGTTTCCTGTGGTGTGGCCCACCTGAGATTTTGATCTGCTTCAGTTTTGGGCCACATTCTAAAATGAGCTGAAAACGGATGACGGCGTGCAAAACTGCAAGCGTCTCAATCGTTGCTAGTCTGCTGATGCCTCTACCATTTTTCTTTGCTTCTCCTTGCTGAACAAGAACCGTTGCACTCAAGGCCACTGATTGGATGGCAAGGATAATCCCATCAAAGTGTACTTTGAACCATCTTCCATCCTAGGTAAGTAGAGTAAAATGGACGGTCTAAAATAGCAAAGTCACCCCGCAGTGTGTACTTCCGAGAGATGCTCTACCGGCTCCACCGTATCATTTCCCAGTATGCTGTCGTGGGTCATTCGGTTATCTTCTTGCGGAGTTAACCCTACCGGCTCCACCGCATCATTTCCCAGTCTGCTGTCGTGGGTCATCTCGTTCTCTTTTTGTGGAGTTATTTCATACTCTGGCGGAGTGTAACGCTACAGGAGCACTCATAAATTACAAAAATGGTACACCTTAACTCAAATTTAAACAGTCTACATTGTGTTAACTCACTCTCTAACTACATGTATGAAAAGCTCGGCCTCCAAACTGTTTTACTTTGTGTGGCTCACTTGATTCATGCTTCTTCTTCATCTTTTCTTTTCTTTTCTTTTTTTTAAAAAAAAAAAAAAAAAAAAAAAAAAAAACCTGGGCTTAACTTCTGGTGTGGCATCTAATGGGTACAATGAATTTCACCAACTCAATACTCAATGAACCCTTCAAAATTAAAGGTAAAAATCTCTTGATCAATTGTTTTATTAGTGTGGCCCGCCTAAAATACAAGTCAGCCTTATTTTTATGTATTTAAGCCCAAAATAAGATTACACATCTGATGATTGGAGTGGATCTCATGTATAAAATAATATGGGCACCTAAAAGTAGAAGTTTGGTTTCCAGAGAAACGTGATATATACTTAAGAAATGGAGTAGGTTAGGCATTACATTTATGATGGGTCCACCTTTGATATATGTATTGTATATCCATGCAGTCCATCCGTTTTCCAGCTCATTTTAAGGCATGAGCCTAAACATGAATCAATCCAAATCTCAAGTGGATCAACTGTTGGAAATTGTGGTGATCAGATGTCTACTATTAAAAACCTCCTAAGTCCCACTCCACCGTAACGTTTACTTGCCATCTAACTTGTTGATAAGGTCACAAAAACCTAGATGATGGGAAAAAACAAATATCAAGTCAATCTAAAACTTGTGGCCCATAAAAAGTTTTTAATAGTCAATTACCATGGTTTTCTATGTTGTGGTCCACCTAGAGTTTCATATCTACTTCGTTTTTGAGATCCTGTCCTAAAATGAGATGAAAAAAATGGATGGATGAATGGGTATACAATACCTACATCAATGTGGGCGGCGAAGATGCACCTAATGAGCTCCCAAAAAATAGCTCGCGTCCAACCAAGTGGACCACAAGCTACATTTCATTCATATGATAACTTTCATAATATTAATTTCATGAAACATTCAACCCTTTCAACAGGTTACCACAAGGATCACCTAGTGCAATGCTCAGCAATATCTACACATCCAGTGGTGCACACCTTATGAAACAATGCTCAGATATAGATAAATAATGAAAAATAAGTCTAGCCTATTACCTGAAGTGGAGCCCACTGTGATATTTATGCTAGATCCACTTTGATCACCAGAGTTGTAATCTCATTATAGGCCCAAAGCTTTATTAGGCTGACCTATGATTCAAGTGGACCATACAAATGGAACTATTTGAGAGAGATTTGTCCACCCCTTGATTTTTATGGGGCCCGCAATAATAATAATGTGAAATCCTCTCTAATTATTAGATGCCACACTAGAAACTAGGCCTGGAGCTCAAAACACAGGTCCATATGTGATTCAAATGGGGCCACATGAAGAGGAAAAATTTGGAGGCCAAGCTTTTCATATAGATTGTTTCAAATCATGTGGTCCACGTAAACTATTGATAAACTATTGATAGGGCTGATTTTTGAGCACTTTGTCTGGGACAGGGTGATGCACCTAATGGTCAAGGTAGATTTCACGTTAACACTATGGTGGAGCTTCCCCAAGCCGGCCACTCCTTTTTGTATAGCCATGTAAATTCTTTCTATATCATTTATGGGAAATGGTTACGTACGGTGAGCTCATGGGAACTTCCCATGAGGTCGAGCTGTGTGGGCCCCATTGTGATGCGTGTCTAACATTAATACTTTGTATTTGATGGGTCCCCTTTAAATTATGGGATATCCCAAAAATCTGCAGTATATGGAATTAAGGTGGATCATACCATCTAAAATCATGTGAATACATGCTTAAAACATATAAAAGCACTTGGTGGGGTCTATCTAAAATTTGGATGTATCTGAAACTTGGTGTGATCCCTCATCCAAGTGGGACACACATAATAGATGGGCTGGATTTGTGCACCACACCTCGGTGGGCCCAACAAATGAGTATGAATGTTTTAATGGAAGAGTAACCCCTCTCAACTTTTGTATATGGCCCACAAAAGTCATTGATTGACTTGATTTCTAAGCCCGATGTCTACCATATAATGTTGCATTTGACTGATGGAGTAGATGTCCCATCATTTATTAGCATTAAATATACCATGAATTAAGAAACAAATTAGAGCTGCAACTAATCGTGCATCAGCATTTCTCTCTCTCTTTATATATATATATATATATATATATATATATATATATATATATATATATATATATATGAGAACCATATCTTGGACAATTAATTTCGGTGACTTGTATGCTACGTATTTTAGACAGTGGCCCATTAGATTAATATTGATACATGTAGATATTTTTTATTAAATTCCATTAAAATATTTGTATAGAAATTTTATTTAAAACATTTCTCTCTCATCTATTGCTCCATCCTTTAAGGAATTCTCTCTCCTACACATACAAACCCACCAAATCAAGATGTCCCATATTACATATATTATCTTCTCTTATAGTTGAGAATCATCATTTTTAACTGGCTTAAAAAAAAAAAAAAAATCATTTTCACTTACAACATTTTACGCATGTTTCACGATTGTAGTTGGAGCTAATTTTGTTAATGAAAATTTAAAAATAATATATATTTTAACCATTTTCATACTAACAACATATGCATTTTTAAGTGACTTACTAGCCATCGTATCATCCATGCTACTTTGCCAGAGTATCAAAGCTTCTCTTATCCTTTGTTATACCTTTCCTCCAACACATGCTCACCATGGGAAAAAGTGATGTTATGCTTTAAATCTAGATTCTATTTTAACGGTCCGATTTATTTACTTATGGCTCTCAACTTTTTTTTAAATAAATACATAAAAATTAAAATATTTTAAATTGAATTATTTCAACCATTTGAAATTTATCTCCTTTACATTGATGATAGACGGTCACCATAATTTTCATCATAATTAAAGGGTTAAAACATTCTATCTGATAAGTTTTTTTGGGCATGCCCCACCTAAGGGTACCCCAATCACATAAATGGCTTAGATGCCCTATCAGGTAAATGATATGGGTCATTGGAAGAACTCAATTCCAGTAAATAAGGTCCCGAAGGGTCCCATCATGATATGTCTGGATGCGAACCTTCCTTTATTATACCGGATGCGGATTCCGTCCTATTATACTACGTTTTCCCAGCAACTGCATTGATAGTTTACCACCATTTTATAATGTAATGGGCTGATTCACCGCAACCCTGTGATACATGAGCGCGTCTTGGCTGCGACCCCGAGCCAGTAACCTGGATGAGACCCTGACAGGACCTCGCTGTATGTATTGTATATACACACCGTTCATCTGTTTTTCCAGCTTATTTTTAGCCATGGTCATAGCACCTAATAGATGCAAATTTCAGGTGGATCACATCACATGAAACAGTGGTTATCAACCATTAAAAACCTTTTCTAGATACGAAAGTTTTGGATTAAGCTTATATATATATATATATATATATATATATATATATATATATATATATATATATATATTCTATCTTTTATTTCCTTTTTAATATCAAACAGTGGTTTTTTTTTTTCCCTTTGATCCATGTATGTGTGACCTTGTTGACAGGTTGGGTGGTCAATAATCATTATGGTGGATGTTGGAGGTTTTTAATGGTGGGCATTCAATGACCATTATTTCCTATGGTGTGGTCCACCTTAAATTTGTATCTACTTCCATCCTAAATTAAACTTAGAAAATAGATGGACAAAATAGATATACAATGGATACATTGAGGTGGGCCCTATGGTTAGTGTCTAACCCACATTACTGGTTTGGAGCCTCAGCAAAGATAGATCTGAATGGATTATTTGATCCTAAGCACCAAAAGATAATAGTGCTTTAAATTTTAGATCGATTTAACCATCGGATGGGCTACACTAGTCAGATCTAGAGATGTTTAATAATAGAATTTTAAATTTTTGCGAAGTGTTAGTATCACTTGTCGTAGAAAATCGAGATGGGCTATTGGTATATGTGTAGTTAGATCCATACCATTCATCTAATGTGTATAGGCAAAACATGACAAGACCTTAAGAATCTGAATGATCTAATCATCTGATGGACTATCCCACTCAAATAATTTTCGATCAAATTTATGATATTAAAAGAGAAATAAAAGATAGAAATCTAAAATAGAAATTTTAATTATTTGATAATTTTAGATTTGACCACCTAGGATGTTAATCAAAGGTAGGTTCTATCATGTAATAAAAATATATGAATAATAATATCATTAATATAATTGATAAGACTTCGGAATTCAAACTAACCTAATTACCTTGCAAAGTCTATACTATCAGACTCAGGTGAGTAACTCAACTTGTCCCATAATTTATTAAAATTAAAATAAATCGTTTGTGATTATTTGATTGATTGATATACTGATTTGAGTATTTTGTTATGATAATTGTATACTAAATTCATATGTGAATGTTCTGATCAAGACAATTGTGGAAAATATGAAAAATATACATTTACATATCATCCATTATTCATTGTATTTTGCACAATGCATGGTCGATCATAGGGGCTTTCCTTGGAAGAAATGTCGATCCTTGCAGAGTGTTTACCAGATGCGGACTATGCCCAAGCCTACCAAAAGGTGGAAGCCTACCTAATGAGTGGATGCAGGTTGATGACCTCCAACCCAAACAGATAGACGATCATCCCATCTGATGCACTCATATACCATTTGCATCCATATCATTGTACATACATTTGTATGTTATTTTAATTGTTATGATTATGAACCATGCTTGGTTATTTCACTAAGCCTGTCCAGCTTACCTTTTTATTGATGGAAAAACCGTACAGAAAGTCGTTAACGGATGATGTAGCGTGAAAATCGGAAGGATCTACTGTACCGGAACACAACCCATGTGAAACGTAGTTATACTTATCTGAAGATGAAGCGACAACATTAAATTATTTTTGACTATGTGATTTATTTGTTAGCATAGTTTGATTAATGTATAATGCATATTGGTATTGATTTTGAGATTTTAAGAAATTATTTAGATTTATTTTATTGAAACAATGTTAGCATGGAATAAATATATTTATAGTATGATGATATAATAAATGAATTATTTTTAATATTTATATTATTTTAAGAATCGCCAATATTTATATATGTCTGATTGATTAGTGCTAAGTGTTATGTATGTGTGATTAGAGTTGAGGTGGTACCTAGACTAAATGTAGTTATCACATCTGATTAAACTAATTAATGAATTAAGTTAGTACACTTTGTGTAAGAGTTACGAACTGAAACTCGGGTCCTGAGGGTACACACTCTGTACTTGAATTTCAGGGCGTGACAACAATCTGACAAAAGGAAAAACTTACAATTGATCACTAAGACTGATTGTAGGAATGTGTCTCTTAAAAGAACTGTTTGATATTAGATAAGGATTAAATCGAACGTATGAGCGTAGACCTGAATTGTAATTAAGAATTATCGCTAGGAATTATTACTACTTTTACGATAAATTGAAATAAATGATAGATTTGTTTTAATCTGATTGTATTAGATTTTGTTGTTTTTTGGGTCGTTGCTCTGTTGATTTCCTCTGTTACTTGTATATTTCTCCTGTTGCTTTTCTTTAAACGTTTTTCTCCTTCAATTCGTCAATTATATTAGTTGAAGAGTCATCCTCTAATTCATTCTTTTTATTACATTTTAATTTTTTTATTATTGTTTTTCTTCCCTCGACCAAGCCTTACCTCTTGAACGTATAAGTTGCGCCCCTGCTCTACCATTTTCTGCATCTTTTTGATCGTTCATTGTTTGCTTGACCGTGTTTCACTCAACCATTTTTCGCATTTCGTATCTCGACCATGTTAATCCTCAGCCATAATTGACTTCTTGATATCTTCGCCACACTCTTTCTTGTGTAGACATGTTTTCTTTCCTAATTGACTCAATTAGAATTAGGCTATAACATTTTCCCTATATTTGAAACCCTCAATTACTTGCAGTTGTTTGGCACCGTGGATTCGAGGGGATTTCAAATCCCCTGATTGTTTGGCACTATAAAGTAATTTAGAGTTTCAAATCCCATAAAGGAGAGGTGGTCTAAATGGTGAAAGCTTGAATTACATCTAAATTCCTTCCAAAAGTTGCATGTGTAACATGTGTATCGCTTTATTAATCTATTGGACACATGATCCATTAACGAAACCCCAAAATAATTAGATTATCAATTTTATCACTATAATTATTTTAATATGATCATCAACACTGTCCAAACATTGTTCATGTAAATCAGCCGTTAAAAATCATTAATTATGTGATCTTGTGCTTATGGCCCATCCAAGACTTGGAAATTCATCATTTTCGGGCAAAGTATATATTTCAGCTGGCTTATTACAACCATTGTGTTAAACATTAATGTTTACTAAAATTCAAACTCCAATAAATATACCATGCATAACTACTTATGGATTAAAGTTGATTATGAATAAAGGGTGCCAAACCCAATAAGAGATTTAAAATCCAGGGGTTCCAAATCCACGTTCCCAAACAAGCCCTTATGCTGCCAAACGGATAGGGGATTTGAAATCCCCTCAAATCCCCAAATCGACGGGGCCAAACGTCCCCTAACAGTGTGACTCAATTTCTAAACTAACTACTTAGCCCTAGGACAAATGGCCATAATTTAACCACGTCATAGTCACACTAGTCCGATCAGTCTCACTTCTGGGACATTATCCATGGCCTCAACGATTTGGACGGTCTGGATTATACCAAAAATGCAAGTGGGTGTCCACTCGCTAATAAACAAATGGTGATAAACTATCACAATATTTTTTATTTTATTTTATTTTTTGAGAATTATATATTTTTAGAGAGGTGATATTGCTGAGGCGAGGGAAATAAGCAGAGACGATAGGATATTTATATCTCTCTTTTCCCTCTCTACATTCCGTTCTTTCCACACCATTTCTTAAGGTATTTTTCTCCTCTTCCGACTCTTTTCTCTTTGATTTTTTATTTTATGCTGTTTGGATGGATTTCCTTTTCTGATCCTTTCTTTTTCTTGGATTTGCTTTTCCTCCCCTTTCTACTTTGATTTTAATGGAGTTTTCTTCTCTGTAGCCTTTCCATTCATGGCAGACGAAACGGTAGTCAACGGCGTCGATCCAGCCGTCGATTCGGCGACCCATGGAATCTTGAAGAAGGATCGAGATCTTGAAAACGATACTGAGGAGGTTTTGGATCTGAAGCGGAAGATCGAAACCTTAGAAGAGGAGAAATATGGATTTATCAGCGAAAAAGAAGGACAGAGCGAGAGGATCAAGTTGTTGATGGTGGAGATTGAAGGGCTCAAGAAAGATCGGGTGGAGATTGAAGGGAGGTTGGGGGAGATGCAGAAGGAGATGCATCGGTCGGAGGAAGATAAGAAGGCTTTGAAGGCTGTGGCTGCTCGTGCGGCGGAGCTTGAGATTGAGGTTTCTCGGTTGCAGCACGATCTCATCTCGGCAATGTCGGAGAGCGAGGAGGCCTCTGCGGATCTCCAGAAGCTGAAAAAAGCTGTTGAAGAGCTCGAGCAGAGGAATCGGGTGAAGGATTCGAAGATTGGAAGTCTGGAGAACGAGAAGGCGTCACTGATGGAAAAAATGGAGAAATTGACGGCTGAGATGGGAAGCCGAATCCGGGATCTAGAGCAAGAGGCAAAAGATAAGGTTTCTGAGCTGCTGCGGAAGCTGCAGAATGAAAAGGAGGAAACGAAAGCTGCGAAATCATCTCTTGAAGAGAAGAAGAAACGATCAGATGAGAAATCCGAGGAATTGGAGAAGTTGGTGAAGGAACTGAAGTCAAAGAATTCAGAAATGGAAGAGAAATTGGCAGGTTACCAGCTGCGGAACTCGGAGCTCGAAGATAGGGTTTTGGAGTTAGAGAAGCAATTGGAGGAGGAAGAAGGTGGAAAAGAGAATGATGTGAAGGAGAAGAGTCTGAAATTTCAGTGGCCGGTGACAACGATGGTGGCGGCAGCGGCAGCAGCAGCAGCATCGACAGGAACGGTTGCAGCAGCTGCGGCTATGATCTATCTGAGGCATGCAAGGCAAAGGTAAAGAAAAGAAATTAGGTTCCCCCTCTCCCCCTTTTTTATGGCTTCTAGACTCCTGTTTTTTGAATTTCTTGGATTTGTTCTTCCTTTCAAATCACATACAATTCCATACATAGATAGAGAGATATTATAGCAATCTTGATTTTGGATGCTTTGCTTGTGCTTCTTTGGTTTTGCAAACGAAATGATAAATGCTAGAATGTAAGCTTTTGAAGACTGTGATGAGGATTGAGAGAGAGGCATCATTTGTTATATGTCTGATTGCATTCCTTGTGCATGGGAACTTGGGGATTGTTGTCTATCCCCACCTTGGTTGATAAATGCACCCTTTTCTGTCTACTTCTGATAGTACAATAGCACAACTCGCTGTTGGATCTTAGAAATTAGAAAAGAGATGATATATCTGTCAAGGTGCCTCTAATGGTGTGAACTGCAAGTATGGACTGAAGATATTACTCTTTCTACTTCCATTGGATTTAGGAGACCCAATCCTTAGAAAAAAAAAAAAACCATCACCACCACCACCACCATCATCATCATCATCATCATCATGGTTATCTAAAGCCTTATACCAACTAATTGCGGTAGGTTACAGGAGTCCTGTTCCATCATTCCACTCTTTCATGGACTATATCGTCACTGAACCATAGATCATTCCTTGGGAGAAGTATAGGTTTGAATACCAGTTTTTGCTAGGAGTTTGTTAAGGCTGATAAATAGGGAGAAGGCTACGATGATAACAATGACCATAACAGAACCCTTATATCAGTAGGAATTTTTTGATCCCTGGGCCTTGAGTTCGTACATTTGGGTCCGAGGCTTAATGATCAAGAAATTGATCTGCTTAAACATAGAATTCTTGAGAAATCTGGAGCCATCCATTTTCTGGCCTTTCTTCCATCAATCTGGAGGTACTTCATAACTGTCTATTCAGGGGAGAGCAATTCAATTGTTAGGATTGTTCCATGAGGAGGAATTCTGGAAAATTCCTCAACCATGATGGGGCCCATCAGATCAACAGTCTGGCTCACCGAGCCATCGAACGAACTCAAAACAATGCATATCCTGGAGGATCATGCGATTCCTCCCATCCAGAAAGCGTTGGCAGAAATGGTGGGTCTCAGAAAGCTTAGCTTTCATTTAATCTTTATTTGTTTCTTGGGTGGTTCTCAGTACTACATGGGTTGGTTACCATGAGCCAACTGATGAGTGGAGTAGCTTGAATTTTGGGCCAGGGTAAGTTTCTAGTAGGCTGCACCTGATGACCGCCTGTCAACATTCTTTGATTTGCATGACCTGTATGTCTGAAGATTTCTTTCAATGATTCAAACCAATTTTATGATGAGCCTCATGGGCAGTCTATCCGATTGGGAATATTTCAACTCTTTCATCTTTGGTTTTGAGCCTGTAGCTCAATGGTAGATAGTGCATTTTTCGATATTGACATCTCGGCTTAGAGCCTAGCTTACCTATATTTAAATAAAAAAAAGGAAAAAGAAAAAGAAACTCTTTGCTCATTGAAATATTTTCCTATGAATGAGGATCATCTCATTAATCAGCTTTTTTGTCGAACAGTTGGGAATCTTTCCAATCTTGAAGATTTTTGAGGCAGCCCCCATAGAATAAGTATCTCATGAAATCAATGGCTCGGATTATCGACTATTGGCTCTACATGTATGAATCATGCGCGTCAGCAGGCAATTGCTGATGACCCTATGATTTCTATTCTGTGCCGTCTTTCAAAATAATGGTTGTTATTTATCTTGAGAGAAACTTTGATACTGTGGCAGAGTGTGATGGATGATATGCAGGCACTGAGAAATTACTTAAAGATTGTATGCATGACATATTATCCCTTGTTTGGGAGCTTGTAAATGGAGGTAAATGGGAAATGAAATTGGAGGAAAATAAATTTGCAGTAAATGGCTTACTCAGCATGTGTTTGGATGGGAATAAATGAAATGCATTTAAAATCCAAATATTTTGTTTGGATAGGAGTAATTGGGAGGATTTGGAATGCATTGAAAATTTTCAATATATTCACAATAACATATTTGATAACCCAAATCAACTTTAATATATCAAATTAGCATAGTATGTGATATTTAATAGATCGATTGTAATAAGCCCACTGAAATATATAATTTAACCAAAAAAAAAATAAATCTTGAGCCTCGGGTGGGCCACAAACACAAGAATCACAAAGAAGTAACTTGCCAATGCTTTTTAACCGTCCATTTAGACGGCCAACCTTTAGACGGTTTGGATCATTTTATTGGTGTGATTTTAGTGATGTAGCCGGTATTTGAATGGTTTCGGAGCATCACTAGCATGCCATGTGTACGGTGGAAATGTGCATAGCGCCACCTTTGTTTACATTTCACCCCATTTACTTACAAATCTTATCTCGTGGATTTCATTTACAAGCCTATTTACTTTCATTTCATTTGCATGCATTTACTTCTATCCAAAAACACTTAAAAATACCATTTACCTTCATTTACTCTCAATTCTCTCCATTTACCTCCATTTACTTCTATCCAAATTAAACCTTTCAAATATTGTGCCACCAGTTTAGGTGTATTATGAATAAAAATTACACTTATTTGATTATCTGACTATCAGATTGGTGGACACTTGTTGGATGGTTAAAAAAGAAAAAGGAAAATATCCAATCGTCTTATTTTAAGGAACAAGTGCCATGAATAAGAAAGGATTCTTCAAACAATTATTATTATTATTATTATTATTTTTTTTTTTTTTTTTAAATTATTTTTTAAAAACTGTGACTTCGCAATTGTAGGTTCACACTTTATTCGGTTTAACTTTGAGTTAATATATGCCACCTGTACCATTTCAAGTGACTGCATATCTAGCGTCATGCTCAGCTAGAGTATCAAATAACTCCCTTTATTTGAAGGCAAGGGAGGGGGCGATGTATGACAGTTTTTTTTTTTTTTTTTTAATTATTTAAATTTTTATTTTTTACATTCGGTGTTAAAAGACTCTGAGATTTGGACTAACTCGTTTGGTCCGAGTCGAGTCGACCTGGATGAGTCGGGTCTGACTTCAAAACTCAAGCGAGCCACATCACAAGAAACAGTGAGATTGAACATTCACCAAAGAAGGTAGAAACCTTCTTGGGGCCAATAGAAGTTTTTTCATCAGGCTGATAATTGTTTTCCCCCCTTATCCTGGTGGGAATTATGAACAGGTTGGATGTCTCATAAGCATCATGGCGGGCTCAACTCTGCCCAAGTCAACCAAGTTTTGCCCAGCTTGTGGTGTCGAACTGGATCAAGTCCTTGCGAGACTGAGTCGAATCATCTGAAGCGCACCTGACTTGAATGAGTTCTAAAACCATGGTTACATTACCCAATGGAGAGTGGCCGTTCCCTTATATTACCGAACCGGCTAGTGGGCAAGGTTGGTCTTGACCTATATAGGTATCAAGTGGGTTAGGTCCCTTCTCATGGTTCAGTGGTATACTCACAAGAGTTTTAACACAGAGGTCATGGGTTCGAGTACCCATTGTGGTGTGTGTTTGGGAAAAAAAAGGAAGGTATCAAGCAGGTCTGGGTCTTAGCCCATGATCGAGGTTGGACGAGCTTTGGCTCACTGAAGCCTAGTTCGGTCCATTCAAAGTTCTAGCCTGTAGAGGAGGGAAACTGAGTTTAATATTTTTATCTACTAAATTTTGAGAACGCGAGAAGTGGGCCTTATGGTGGATGATATGTATACATTTTTTGCTTGTGCACTTGCGTGTTGCTGTGCATGGTTTGAAAATGTCCAACCCAAATCCTAAATAAATATTCTTGTTTATTGCACCAAATGGTTACAGTGCAGAATTTCATATCAATATATGTTTTTTTTTCCCGGTTGTTTGCATCAACCTCCACTATGTCATATGAAAATTACACATACCCCTCTGTTTTTCAATATTGCAGATACATCCCATCCTTTGGGAGGCATTAGAGGAATCTATACAGAATGATCAAAATACCTTCCATGACATGCAATGAATTTTTTTCGTTTTTGTTTTTGTTTGCCACGAATGACATACAAAGACATTAGATAGGAAGATGTGCAACCAGCTGCATGTGGAGCCCTCCATGGGTCAATGGAACCTCTCCGGTAGGGCTGCTCTATCATGAGAATGGACACCCAAAAAATTGGGCCGATCCAATTGCATCAGGTGGCAATGTGTGTGGGATCCTGATCACAGGGCCCACCTCCATGTATGTATTGTATATTCATGCTGTTCTTCTGTTTTGCCAGCTTATTTTAGGGGATTGTCCCAAAAAATGAAGCAGATACAAATTTCAGGTGGACCACAACACTAAACAGTGGTCATTGAACGCCCAACATTAAAAACTTCCTAGGGTCCACTGTAATGTTTATTGACCATCCAACCTGTTGATAAAGTCATGCAGACCTAGACGAAAGGAAGAAAACAATTATCAGCTTGATCCAAAACTTTTGCGGCCCACAAGGTTTTTAATTGTCAATAATAATAGTTCCCTGTGGTGTGGTCCACCTGAAATTTGTTTCTGCTTCATTTATTGGGAACATGCTCTAAAATAAGCTGGCAAAACAGATGGATGGTGTGGTGATACAATGCATACATGGAAGGCGGGGCCTATGGTCAGGGTCCCACTCAGGTCACTGGTTTAGGTCGCAGTCATGTTGCTCCACGACTCGAATAAAAAAAAAAAAAAACAATGCACAACCACCCAAAAACATCTAGATACACATAGTGGTCTGGAACAACCTGACTTTTGGGGCATTGGTTGGCTGCTCGATTTCCCATATCACATGGGAATAAGAACAGCTGGTTTGTGGCATGTGATGGAGAGAAATAACCAGAACCTGCTTACCGCATCTGGTTTGGGTATCCTACTCGGCCTAATCGTGATTTTGGAAGGCCCATGCTCTCTATGTCGCATTTGCGAAATCAAACTGGGCACTTTCCCCTGCATAAATACAATTCCCCAAGTTACGAAAAAAACTCAAAATAATCACACGATGTATCATACCTACCACTTCCAACATGGGTTGCACATGACATGCTTGCCACTCAAATTGAAGAAGACAAAGGTCATCCATCTTTTGGCTGGACTGAAGCCGGAATACGAAGGCATCTATTTCACATTTCTTCCCATATCCACTTCCACGGTGGGGCCCAAATTTTGGACCACCGGCTATAGTCTGGTACCTAAAGAAAGTGCAGGAAACAATGTCTTGTATGGACCCTGTGTGATTTATCTGCAACCTAAAAGAGTGCTACATTTATATTTCTTTCTGAAATGATGACGCTATTTGCATGAGGATAGTTTGAAGAGGCAATCTATGGCTCACATGTGACCCTTCAGTTCATCTGGGTGGGCCATCCATCAACATGTAGCAAAAAATCAGCGTTGACCCATTTATCAAGTAGGGACGGTATCGTTCAAGAAATATGGATTGTTATGCAAGAAATGCCATGGATTGTCTATTCGTTCTGAGTCTGCCCACGAGTAGAGTTTGATCCGATACCTCTCGGGTCTAGTCTCATCCCGACTTGACATAGAACCAAATGAGTCAGTCCGAGTGGCCCTAGTCTTCAATCCATCCCCACCTGATTAGCAGACCAGCCTATTTTTGGGACTGTAGGGCACACATGATAAATTGCCTGGCCTTGCACGTGTGCCTAGTTGGCACATGTCCCATGAATCATGTGTGCGAAACGAACCATCTTAGCTATCAAAGAGGGTTAGGTATTCACATATTAATTATTATTATTTTTTAATAGTATGATGACCCATTCAAACCCTAGAAAGACGAATTATAAGAACGAACAGCCTCTCAATTCATTAGTCCATGCAATCAGTGGCTATGTTGTTATGATCAAAACCGTTGATCTGAACTCTACTTAAGATTGGGGTGCCCAAAGTTCTCTCAGACTGAAATATGCCAAATAGATATACAATCACATTCTCATATTTAATTAATTCTATGCTAAATTACCCTAATTTACTATTTGTTGAATCAGCTAATTCGGGTCACCTACATTAATCCTGTTCCACCTTTCCGATCAGTCAAGCTCCTCAAAGTCGTATCTTGAGGTAAATGATAGGTTATCATGTCTTTTCTTATTACCTTTGCCAATTTGGCATTTGATCGTAAGTTACTTTATATAAGCTACTTATATCTTAAGTAGCTTATCTTAATTTCTATTTATTTAGTAAATAAATACTTGTGCTTCAAGTAGCTTATCTTAATTTCTACTTATTCACTAAATAGGTATGTTTAGTAGACAATGTACCAACCAAAAAGAAAAGTATAGTTGGTTTTCCAACACAAGTACTTACACCTCCAGTTTGTTTGGTCCACTCAGTATTCACCGTCCATCATCTGGGACACAATCTTTGATGTGGAATGTTCATTATGTTGAGCCCACCTTGGCCTGCAATGTTAACTGTCCATCGCGTAGGGCCTACCTTCAATGTGGACCATCCACCTTCAGAGTCCATCATGTGGGCCCACCTTTAATGTAGACTGTCCATTGTGTGGGCCCCAAATGTGGCCAATCCATCATGTGGGGCCCACCTTTAATGCAGACTGCCCATTGTATGGGCCCCAAATGTGGGCAATCCATCATGTTGGGCCAACCTTAGATGTGTGTCACCATAAATACTATTGTCAATCATGTGGGCAATATCCACCACGCGCCATGTGGATCCCACCTTCGATGTAGACTGTCCATTGTGTGGGCCCCACCTTCAATGTGTGATACCCATCATATGGGGCTTATCTTAGATGTGTGCCATTCATCATTAGAGGCCAACCTTAGTCTTGGATGTGGACCGTCCATTATGTGGGTCCATTGTAATAGCTTGTACATATCGAGTTAGACTGTTCAATCCTTGGCCCTACTTTGGACAGAGAACAAGCCAAGCATTGCACTGCCATGATTTCGTGACTGCACCATGGACAGGGATCTACTCAATGGGCAAAATGAAAAATAGCTAACCGCCAGAGATCAGTCCAGTTCAATCAATATGATTTGGTGTCATGGCCTATCTATGTTGGGTCCCACAATTTAGGCTGTTTGATTTCAGTTAAATGTATGCTACACATTCAACTGTGTGTGTGTATTTGATACTCTGGCATGGCTGGAATGGATATGATTGATTG
Organism: Magnolia changhungtana; assembly: GCA_030180095.1. Classification (NCBI taxonomy): domain Eukaryota; kingdom Viridiplantae; phylum Streptophyta; class Magnoliopsida; order Magnoliales; family Magnoliaceae; genus Magnolia; species Magnolia changhungtana. The sequence goes on along the minus strand of JASAUF010000411.1, from coordinate 9,933,162 downwards.
TATGTGGGCACTTGAACTGTACATATTGAATTTGTACACATGGCATATGTTAACTCTAATTGATCTGTTCATATTGCAGGACTACTTCCAAAATTTCATATTAATTGAAACATATCACATTAATTGAAACATTTCACATTGGACGGTTAACAAAGAAAGCACAAAAAAGGTTCAATGGTTTGGTGGGTTCCACCGAATGTTCATGTCATTTGAAATAAAACTAATAAATTCGGTCATATCCGTGAGATCTAAACAACGAATCATCCAAAAAAAAAAAAAAACATGTAAAGAAAAGATACTAAAGTCACACACGTGTGCAAGAAATGACCACATGTTTGACCAAGCCACTAATAAAAAGTGTGTGGGTAACTATTCTCCCAGGCGCATGTTAGATTAGCAGGGGAGAAATTTCAATGACTGTTCTTTGGAACAATAACATCGAAGTCGCTAAGCGTCCACTCTGCAACTTCACCTTCAGGGCTCACATACACCTCTGTCCCAACGTCCAAAGATGACCACCTTCTCCTTGCTGGTGGTGTCCCTGGATCCTGTACAAATACACAATATCCAATCAATCAATTATTTTCTAGGCCCACCAAACTGATCATGTGGGCCCACACTCCTTGTACATAGCTTCATATATGGGAGGTGTCCCAACAGTGTCCAACATGATCTTAGCCGTTTATTTTCAGGACATGAATTTGATGGCTAGGATAATCTTACAGTAGCCATGATGGAGACAACATATGAATGGTTCAGATTCATGGATTGAATACTCGAACGATTCTGAGTCGACCAGGACGAGTCAGCAACCCATGCTTAGATCACTAAAAGGTGGGCCACTCCTGTATAATTGAACATTGTTGAAGGGAGAAGAGCTTAGACCTGGTAGAAGTAGAGTGACTGTGACAACCTCCCAACATCCAGCTCCCACGTCCTGGGATCGCCGATCCAACCCTGACCAGGTTTGGTGGGGTACCCATAATCACCCCAAACTGGGTGGGGCAGTATCTGCATTATCTCCTGGGCCTGAGGGTTGCTATATGGGTCACAGTAGTTGAATGGCTTCTCAGCGTGCTTGGCATTTCCAGGGGAGCAGTAGACATGGTATGCCCCGTACGGGTAATTCGCTTTGTCGGTACGATGGATGCGGGTCCCGTTTGGGAGAGTGTGATATGGTGGGCACACATTGAGGTTATCAGGCTTACACCATGCGGTCACGCTAGGATTGATGATCATCTCACTGTAACGGGTCACATCGGTTAGGACATCGCCATCACAGGGCTGGCCTTTGTTCTTCCAGCAGCTTCCCATGTCCATCAGATAGAACTGGCTCTTGGGGCCGCCACCCTTCTTCACATTGAGTGTAAGCTTCACCTTGAAATTTGGAGACTCTGGAATCTGCACCAGTTGATTTTCAAGTAGTGAATTTAGCTAAACAGAACTAGAATTCGGTGCGCAAATGTGCTAAAGATAGCAATTGCATAAATCATGATACTAGCATTGTGACTCGATTCAGATAGATTTCATTTTGGTGACAGGTAGTAGAATGAGGTGGGACCCAGTTGCACAAGCCATCACACATGCCTTATGGCTCAATTCGGATAAAATACATCAGCAGGTGAATCTAATCGCCATTCAATCAAGATCATACAGTAATAGCTGGTTGGATGCCAACTGTTTGATCTTGATCTGATTGTGCAAATGTGCTAACAATACCAATTGCACATGCCATCATACATGGCTTAGATAAAATTCATCAACAGGAAAATCTATCACCATTTTGTCAAGATTAAACTAGGCAGTTAGATGTGTGGCCCACTTAAACACAAACTGTTTGATCTTGATCTGATTGTGCAAATGTGCTAATGATACCAGTTCCATAAGTATCAAATAGGACTTATGATTCAGATCAGATGAATGTCACTGCCATTTGATCAAGATTATACAGTGATGGATAGTGGGATGAGTTGGGGTCCACTCAATCATCTACCGTTCGATCTTGATTACATCGCAAAGTGATAAGATTCGCTACCGGCAAACTTCACCGTAGGCGTCTTCGCACCTAGAAATCAAAATAAAGAAGATATGAAAGAACTTACAGTCTTCATCATCCCTCTAGTTTGGTAATGATATCCACCAGAAAGACCTTTGGTGGCATCAGCCCTCAGATAGAGCATGAGCCATGGGTACTTGGGGGATGTCTTCATGACATGATGGAAGACCCAACCGCCCTTCCCGAGTTCCTTTTCCCAAGTCACAGAGTAGTAGGAGATGTCATCATACCCTTTACTCAGATCAGCATCCAACTCATATGTGCCATAGAACCTTCCTTTCAGAGTAGTCCCATTATCTCCTTGTAAGCTGGTGTAGTTGTGGTACACCAAGGGCTGATTCATGCACCCTTTCCCAAAGCAAGGGAACTGACGATGGCTGAAGGGTCCCACCTTCTTCCCATTTTCAGGGCACAGTGCTGCTTTTGTGTCCAAGTTTCCATTTTTGAGCATGATCATCCAAAACTGCCACGGATTTGGGCTGTCGTCCACTTGGCATTTGGAACCCAAGTAGAGTTCCTTGTCGGCGGCATAAAGGTCGACGTTGCGCAGGTCTTTAGGTGGGCCACCAAGATACGGCTCGCCCACGGATAGCTTGTTGTCTAACTCTGTGACCTTGTGGACTAATGTGTACTTGTTTGAATCACCTCCTGTAAATTCAGAGCAAGTGGAAAAAAGATGTAAAAATGTTTCAACGATCATAAGGAGGAAGAAGAAGATTGGCAATCAAAGCCCAGGCCTAGGACCTAGCCAGCCTGATTAAACCATACCTATGTGGTGTTGATTGGTCCTAATCACTAGGTCCAAGCACAGCCCGATAATTAGCAAGCTTAAATCGTCAGGTCTTGGACCGCACGCGGGCCCACCTAAGGCCACTCATTCCAGCCAGGCCTGAAATGCCCCATTCTGTTCACTGCTCGTCTTCATGGTTAGTGATGTAGAGTGGGTTGTGGACACTTTCATGGCCAAGATGGACCAGAAAAGGCCTGATCGGATGCGAAAGTGATCAGGACCGTCATAACCCTAAGCAGGCGTATCTCGTAAACTGGAATGAGTTATTTGACCTACGATATATGATTTTGGGGTAGGAGAAGCTACTTTAGCCAACCAACCCGAAACGCTTGTTGCCCATGCCGGATTTGCAAGATTCTATCAAATTGACTATCAAAAGTCCATTTTGAATTTATTTATATTTTCTAATTTTTCTCATGTTGAGGAGTCCAGAGAAGCTAAATGGATTCGGAGTAATTATCCCCTCAAGAAAGAAGGTGATTGACTTCATCACGTCCATCCCTGCGTCAGTTAGCTTAGCCTATAAGCTCGGGAAACAATGGGCACGCATGGTCCTTCCACACAATGATCTCAACACTATATGGGAGACCATCCACACTTATCACTATCTAATTAGTTAGAGCAGGTGGGCCAATCTGATTACTTAAGAAAATACTCCACATTCTCCAATCTCCCCTCCAGACATTGTTCACATCCAAACAGTCCATGAGGTGGGCCACACCATGCATTAGCCAGATCACACCAATTGAATGGTCCTAATTGTCTATTTGATTTTTTCCCCATTAAATACAACCAGCCAAAAAGCAAACAGGATTGGCTGATGGTGGAGATTTTAAGCATACAATCCATCCATGGTGGGGCCCATCTAATGGACGGTCCAAAACTGAAAATCATTCTGCACATGGTCAGTTATAGGGATGGTGGAGAAACATCTTTTTAACTTTAAAGAACCACAGAGAAACAGAATCCACGCGAAGATAGTCTCACCCATTGATCAATCCTCACCATTGGATCGTTGACCCACAAATAGATGACATGAATATAAATCGATCAGATGGTTACGATTATCTGATCAGTGACACATTATGGATGGTCGATGCAAAAGAAGGAAGAGCTCACTTATCCGTTGAGAAGACTTAGATACATCGAAGCAATCCGCCGCTCTCGGACTTCCCATGCCAGGAGCTTCCTCACCCACCTCATTGCAGAAGTTCCAACCTTCCAGAGCTACTCTCAAACCATCTCTTCTCATTCCAGGATCTCCCAAAGCTGAAATACCATCTTCTCCACATGAAACCGACAAATCCAAAAGAGCGAAGACAACGACAACAAAAAACCAACCCAGATGCCGTTGATCTCTCTCCATAGAACTCGAACGTAAAACCATTATAGAAGACTTAAATCTGAAATGGGTTGATTGGTTTTGGACGTGGAACTGAGGTGAGACAGAGACTATATATATAGAAGGAGAGAGGAATGAAAGCTGTTTGGATAGTACTATATTTAAAAACTGAAATTTAAAATTTTCGGATTTGGATAGGAGATCGAATAACTCTCTAACGAGAATTCTGTGAAGATAAAATCTACGTCTCCCTTGATTGGATAGATAAATTTATATTCCTCACTCTATTGTAATTGGTTAGGATGATTGGTTAGTTGTGTTTGAGTATGTTTGAATTTCTTGAGGACGCGGATTGCGTCCTACCCCCGCCCGGACGGTAATCCGTCCGGCGGGGCTCTGTGGGGCCCACCGTGATGTAAGTGTTTTATCCACTCCGTTCAACGCTTTTGGAATATCATTTTAAGTTATTGTGCTAAACATTAGGTATGTAAAAACCTCCAATGGACCACACCAAAGGAAGCTGCATTGATAATGACACCACCGTTGAAACCTTTATAAGGGCCAACGTGATGTTCTTTTACCATCCAACCTATTAATAATATCATGTAGACGTGGATGAAGTGAAAACACAAATATCAGCTTGATCAGAAGCTTTTCCAGCTCCCAAGAATTTTTTAATGGTGAACGTTCAATCCCCACTTTGTGGTCCACTTAAACCGTAGACGTGCCTCATTTTTTGGTTCACATATTATAATGATATTCCAAAAGCTTTTAACGGCGTGGATAAAAACTTACATCACAGAGGGCCCCACAGAGCCCTGCCCGGACGGATTACCGTCCGGGCGGGGGTAGGACGCAATCCGCGTCCGTTTCTTGATGGGTTGTATAGGAAGGGTAGCCAAATATTTCGTACACGTGGAGCTGTGTGTGATGTTCCAGATCATTAATTCATAAGAGCAATCTTTTACTGGCCACAGAACAAAAATCATAATTATCAGACAATTCTAACCATTGTGGGCCATTTTTACGTGTTTCGGATTATCAGATCATTTAGATTATTATTTTTTCATTGGGTTGTCCATTTAAGGAGTTTTTTTTTTATGAATTAACGGTTTGGATCATCGTATAGATTATGTTGTGTGTCCTGACGTAGAAGGTGGAGGTACGAAAGTAGTATGCCTCCAAGAGCGCTGGATCTCATCCCTTCTACTGATTACAGGGAGCGGATGAGCTGTTGCCCGGGTAAGACCTTAGTGGGTGTTACGATAACCATGCGGGGCCCACCTTGATGTATTTGTTGTATATCCACTCTGTTCATCTGTTTTATATTTTATTTTAATATATGATACCAAATCTTAAGAAGATAAAAATTTCATATGGACCACACCATTAGAAACAGTGATGAATGACCATTAAAACCTTTTTATGGGCCACAAAAGTTTTTTATCAAGATGATTTTTATTATTTTCCTTTATCCATGTCTTATTGACATTTTCAAAAGGTTTGGATGGAAAATAAACATTAATGAAACCTTACGATGGGCACTTTGCAATTTTTAATGGTGAGATACTCAATCACGACTGTTTCTTTGATGTGGCCTACCTGAGATTTTTATATATTTAATTTTTCGTATGACGTTATAAAATAATCTGTAGAAACGGATGGACGGTGTAGATATACAAAAAATCATCAACACATCATCAAGGTGGTCCCCACGGTAAGGGTAAAACCCACTATGGTGTTACTCGGGTAACACCTAATCCGCTTCCCTAATGACAAGTTACGGAGCATCGAATGCGGATTAGCTGCGACCGCGGATCCAGCTAGGTGGGTGCGACCCTGAGAGTGGGGCCCATATGAAATCGGATTGCGTACTGAGTTACGCTTTTATCGTACTGAGTAAACTCATTTGGGCCTACTGTTAATGTATATGGTTTATCCACACCGTCCATCCATTTTTACTGATAATTTTAAGGGTTAATACCAAAATTGAAGTGAATCCAAATCTCAAATGGACCATTACACAGGAAACAGTGTGGAATAATGATTTCCACCGTTAAAATCTTCCTAGGGTCCAAATTAATTTTTATTTTTAATAACCTGTTCATAAAATCACAAAGACATAGATGAAGAGAAACCACAAACATAAGCTTGATCCAAAACTTCTTTGGCCTCTAAAAAATTTTCAATGGTAGAGGTTCAATCAAACTGTTTCCACATAAGCTTGATCCAAAACTTCTTTGGCCTCTAAAAAATTTTCAACGGTCGAGGTTCAATCAAACTGTTTCCTGTAGTGTGGTCCAATTGAGATTTTAATTTGCTTTATTTTTGGGATCTGACCCTAAAATTATGATATGGATTAAGTGGATGGATAAAATTGGATAAATAACAACCCTACATCATTGAAGTACCCAAGGGTACTGAATTACTCAGTAGCGACCTGACTATTGGCATTTTCAGGATACAATCCGCGTCCCATGTTGGGGTACAGTTTTGATAGGATACGGTATTACGATGCATTCCGTTCTCCATTTTAAAATATTATTTTAGATATTTATCCGAAAAATAAGGGGATATAAATCTGTTTGATTGGACGCCCTAGTGATTAGGTCATAAAGGCTGATGATAACTTGATCCAATACTTTTCAAAAAGTTTTTAACGGTCTTCGATTCTAATGCTTGAGACTGGGCCATTTTTTGTATATTACCATTATCTAGAAAATTGGACAAATTGAAATACATACGTGATTGTGTCTGATGATGAATGTTTAATGGCTATATATTCATCCGTTTTCCACGCACAATTAAAAACTTCCTGGAGGCCAAAAGTTTTCCTTGTGTTTTCAACCAAACAGTCAAAGGACAGGATCACGATGAATCATGATTTTAGGAGGTGTTAGCGCGAGGCATTAGATGGGATTATGTAGGTGCAATTCAAATAAACTCGATGAGCAATGGTGGGCGTTCAATTACCACTATTTTTCTGTAGTGTGGTCCACGTGAGATTTAGATCTGCCTCATTTTTTGGTTCATGCCCAAAAATGATCTAGAAAAGTAAATGGACAGCGTAGATAATACACATACATCATTGTAAGGCCACAGAGAACCTACCAGTAGCAACCTGACTATTGGCATTTTCAGTATACAATCTGCTTCCCATGTTCGGGTACTGTTTTGATAGGATGCGGTATTACGATGCCTTCTCCTACAATATTGTATGGGGGCTGTTTCCACGTCCTAGTGGATCTTAAATGATGATGAGCCGTTCATGGTCTTGATTCTATGCTAGCTGGGCCACGTTAAGAAAAATACATTGAACGGGTGATTGTGTCTGATGATGAATGTTAAACGGCGAATATTCAAACCCAACATTCAAAGGACAGGATCATCGATGAATCATGATTTTAGGAGGCGTTTGGCGCGAGGCAGTAGATGGGATTAGGTAGGTGCAATTCCATCAGCATTTTGAGAGGATGAGTAAGGCTGGGATTAAATTGCATTTAGTATCATGGAATTGCATTTGGTCTTATTATGAATTCTATAGATTTTGAAATCTACTACACATATGGGCCCCACATTGATGCCTGCCTTTATCCATGCCGTCCATCCATTTACACTGTTTACAGGTAACATTCTGATCATATACATATACAAGTGAACAATATCTGTTATGAATTTGGTCCATTGATTACAATTCTATGGTCCACCAAACATGATTTTGTTTAATAAATACGGAATTCGATGGCTGCAATACCATGGTATTTTTGGACATGCAATCATTGTATAATAATACTATTTCATACCATTCAATTCCACGGGTGTTTGGGTATTGAATTGTATTAGATGCGATTAATATTATTATTGCTTGATGATTGCATGTCCGGATATACTATAGCCATTCAATCCTATGTTTGGGATACAATTTTCGCTACCGAAAAATATGGGATTAAACAAAATCATGTTTGGTGGACTATGGAATTGTAACCAGTGTATCAAATTCACAATGGATGCCATTTACTTGTACGCATATATAACCAAAATGCCACGTGTAAACCGTGTTTGTAGATGAACAACATGGATAAACACATGCATCAATGAGAGGCCCACGTGTGTAGTGGATTTGGATTTCAAAATCCACCGAAATACTGCAGGGGACTAAACGCAACCCGGTGGGACTAAATGCAATTCCATCCCGCCCAATCCCAACCTTTCCTATCCTCAGTCCTCACCAATGGAATTGCACTGACCCAATGCAATTCTATCCCTCTAGTCCCCCCTAACTGCATGGTAGAAACGAAAAAACGAACGGTTTAGATCTAGCTAAGGATGCAATCCCGTACAGTAAGGTGGCAGGAGCATCGTACTCTATCAAAACACTGATGAATTTTAAACGGTGGTGACTCCGTATGCATGGCGTGCATGTATTCATGGGACGCGGATTGGGTACTACCCCCACCAGGACATAGTTAGAGACGGACATCCACTGATATATGTGTTTCATCCACGCCGTCCATCCATTTTGAAAAATCATTTTAGGGCATGAACCCAAAAATGAGACAGATTTAAGACTCAAGTGGACCAAACCAGAGGAAGCAGTGGTGACAGTGACACCCACTGTTGAAACCTTTCTAAGGCTCATTGTGATGCTTATTTACCATCTAACCTATTAATAAAGTCACATAGACCTAGATCAAGGGAAAAAATTAAAAAAAATTAATATTAGCTTGACCCAAAACTTCCGTGGCCCAGATGAATTTTCAACGGTACATTTGCTTCCTGTGGTGTGGTCCACTTAAGCAGCTTTCCATCTGCCTCATTTCTGTCTCATGTGCCCTAAAATGATTTGTCAAAATGAATAGACGCCGTGTATAAAACACATGGGCGACACAGAATCCTAGGTTAGGTCCTGGTGGGGGTAGTACCCAATCGGTCTCCGTACTCATGTACAGCGGTTCACACATCTGAATAGTGGAAGCTCATGGATAGAGGGAATGTGATCAAAATCACCATATTGTTTGTCAATCTAGACCATTCAAATAATGGTCATTGTGATTGATTTGTGGCCCACAAGTCCTCGCAATAGGCAGATCTAAGTCCTGTGCCCTGAAGCGGATTGCGTAGTGAGTAACTAAGTTTAGCGTACTGAGTAAACTCTATGAGGTCCACCATGATTATTGTATTTTATCCGCTCCGTCGACCTTTTTGCCATAAAATTTCACGGTTTGAACCAAAAAATAAAGCATATATAATGTTCAAATGAACCACACCATAGGAAACAATTGACTTGAACTTTTACCGTTGAAAATTTCTCTTGGGCCACGGAAGTTTTGGATCAAGCTCATATTTGTGTTTTCAGTTCACGGTAGACCCAACTTACTTTACTCGACACGGTAAAAGTGTACGGAGTAACTCAGTACGCAATCCGATTTCTTTAGCTGGGTAGTACCTTTTTTCAGTACTTTGAGCAAGCTCAGTTGAGCACCTTTTTTCAGTACTTTGAGCAAGCTCAGTTGAGCCCACCACGAATGTATGTAGTCTATTCATGCCCTCCATCAGTTTTTCGGGGTTGAACCCAAATTCGACGCATATCTAAAAATCAACCGTATCATACAACATGAAACAGGGAGCATAATGATTTAATGATTTCCACCGTCAAAACCTTGCTAGGCCCTACAGTAATGTTTATTTGTCATCCATCATGTTAATATGATCATACAGATATGAATGAATGGAAAACATTAAAATAAACTTGATCCAAAACTCCTTTGGCTTCCAAGAATTTCTCAATGGTAGATGTTTAATTCACACTTTTTCCGTGGTGTGGTCCATTTTAACGTTGGATATGCTTCATTTTTGGGCTAAAGCCCTATAATTACGATGAACCACACAGAATTTACTCAGAACGCCTTTAGTGGGTGGTGTCCTTATGTTGGGCACACCTTGGTATCCACACCGTCCATCCAATTTTCCAGCTCATTTTAAAATGTTATTCCAAAAGCATCCAATTTTTCCGCTCATTTTAGAATGTGATTCCAAAACTTAAGCAGATCCAAATCTCAGGTGGACCACACCACTACAATTAGTAAATAAACATTAGAAACTTTTTGTGGGCTACAAAAGTTTCTCGGAAGCGGGTTGGCTACTGAGTAACTCAGTACGCTAAACTCTGTGGGGTCCACTATGATTTATGTATTTTATCCACTCTGTCCATCCATTTTAACAGATACTTTTAGAGCTTTCGCCTAAAAATGAAGTATATAAAACCTCAAGTGGACCACACCATAGGAAAAGGTGTAAATTGAATATCTAATGTTGAAAATTTCTTGGATGCCATGGAAGTTTTGGATCAAGCTTGTATTTGTGTTTTCCCTTCATCCATGTCTGTGTGATCTTATGAACAGGTTGGATGAGAAATAAACATCACTGTGGGCCCTAGAAAGGTTTCAACAATGGAAGTCATTATTCCAACTGTTTCCTATGGTATGGTTCACTTGATCTTTGGGTATGCTTAAATTTTGGTCTCAACCCCTAAAATAAGATGGAAAAATGGATAGACGGCGTGGATAGACCAGATACATTCACAGTGGGCCTGAAAGAGTTTACTCAGTACGAAAAGAGCGAACTGAGTAACTAGTACGTCGATCCGATTTCGTATTTTTCCTCGATGAATCATCGGGGTCCGGCTGACATTATCAACAGGTTGACGGTAAATAAATATTATGGTGGGCCTTATGTAGTTTTTATTGGTGGGCGTTCAATCACCATTGTTTTTTTTATGCTCCGGTTGAGATTTGGATACCACCTCCCATAATGGAGTAGAAAAACGGATGGACAGTGTAGATATACAACAATAATCAAGGTGGCCTAACACCTAATCGGCTCCCTCCATGATGTGTCGGAACTTTGGCCTTTGTAACGATGGCCCACCCTGATGTATTTTTAAAATCTACTATGGTCATCGGCCTACGTTGTTTGGCCAAGGACCAAAAATCAGATACATCCATGATTTAGCCCTACAACTGAAAAGAGTTTACTCACGCACAGGAGCGGATTAGGTGCGGCCTGCCCTCATCCAGGATGGTGCGGCCCTTACCGTGGGACCCATCTTGATGTATATATATTCTGTGTGGACGCTGCCATCTGTTTTATCATGTCATTTTAGGGCATTAGCCCACAAATGAAATAAATTCAAATCTCAAGTGGACCGCAACATTGGAAAGAGTGGTGATTGACCATTGAATACCTCTTGTGGGCTACAAAAGCTTTGGACCAAGCTGATATTTGTTTTCAACCTACATCTAGTTTTATGTGACCTTATCAACAGGTTGGATGACAAATAAATATTACGGAAACATTATGCTTAGCCCTGAGATGTTTTTAATGGTGGGTCATTCAATCACCATAGTTTCTTATGGTACGTCCACTTGAGATTTGATACATTTCAATTTTAGGCACATGCCCTACAAACATAGGAGAACACGAACATAGGGATGAATCTTGGATAGCAATCCAAGAGCACCAAATAAATACGGGAGAACACAAAGATTTAATGTGGAAAATCCTTTCGGGAAAAAACTAAGGCACAAAGCGACGGAACTTCACTATAAAAGTAGAAATTACAAAGTGAAAAGACTCACCCGATTCAAACAAGCTTGAATCTCACCATTGATACACCCTTTGCAAACCCTACAACCCTTTTAGAAAGCCTTAGAATCCCTTAGAATAATACCTCCCAATCCCGTTTACATCCATATATGTAGTTTTAGGAAGAATTCCAAACAAAACCGAAAAGAATCATAGACGAAATCAGAAACAAATCTCGTGCTTTCGCAATTGCGCGAAAAATCTACATAGAATCTGATTAGATTTAAAACATCAAATACAACAATCTCCACCATGTCTTCAATATTTAAACGTGTAACTCCTTGTCCTCTTCTCTTATCTCTGCCTCGCATTATAGTTTCATCAATGCTTCTCATGTACACTCCGTCTTCCTTTTACGCCATCGCCAACCCCAGAGAAGTTGCACAAAACTTGAATTTCTTTGTAGGAACAACCTTGGTGAGCACGTCTGCTGTGTTTACGTTGGTGTGAATCTTCTCCAGAGTTACGCCTCCTTCCTCAAGCACTTGTTGGATAAAATGGTGATGAACATTAATGTGTTTAGTACGAGAGTGATAAATAATTTTTTTAGCCAAATTGATAGCGCTTTCGCTATCACAATTAACCGGCATAGCCTTTTACTGAAGTCCCAACTGATTTATCATGCCTCTTAACTAAATACCTTCTTTAAATGCTTCCGTCACTGCCATATATTCTGCTTCGGTCGTGGAAAGTGTCACCACGGACTGAAGCTTCGACATCCAACTAATTGCTTCACCCGCTAGTACAAACGAGTATCCTGAAGTTGACTTTCTGGAATTCACACTGCCTGCGTGGTTTGAATCCACATACCCTACTAACTTTGTCACTATCTTTTCAAAAGTTAAAACATAGTTTTTTGTACTTTGAATGTATCGAAGTAGCTATTTCACCGCTTTCCAATGTTGCTTGCCAGGGTTTGATATGTATCTACTCAACACTGACTGCCTGTGAAATTTCTGGTCTCGTACAGATTATGACATACATTAAATTGCCAACCACATTCGAATAAAGCACATGAGACATAACCTACTTCTTCTTATTTGATTTAGGACATTGTTATGAGGAAAGCTTGAAGTGAGCCGCATGGGGAATGCTCACTGGCTTTATATGGTCCATCCTATACTTGATCAGTACCTTTTCAAGGTATTCTGCCTGTGATTACCAAAGCCTGCTCCTTTTCCTATCTTTATGAATATCTATGCCGAGAACCCTCTTTGCAGCCCCCAGATATTTTATCTCGAATGTCCTTGATAACCGAGTCTTCAGTACGTTGATTTCAAACATATCATGACTGACGATCAACATATCATCAATATACAATAATAGGATGATGAATTTTCCATCACTCAGTGTCTTGTAATAGACACAGTGATCGTATTCACTCCGATTAAATTTCTGACTTAACATGAAAAAATCAGATTTCTTATACTACTGCCTAGGCGACTGTTTCAGGCCGTATAACGACTTCATTAACCTGCAAACTTTTTTCTCTGTCACGTTAATTTCGTAGCCCTCTGGTTGCTTCATGTAGATCAACTCTTCTAACTCCCCGTACAGGAATGCAGTCTTGACATCCATCTGTTCTAGCTCGAGATCGTATTGAGCAAGCAGTGCCAACACGAATATGATGGATATTTACTTAACCATCGACGCGAATATCTCTGTGAAGTCGATTCATTCTCTTTGAGCATATCCTTTGCTACAAACCTTGCTTTGTATCTATCCTGTTTCCTTTTAAATAACTACTTGCATTTGATCGCTTTTCGGTCCATTGGAAGCTCCACCAGTTCCCATGTGTGATTTTTGTGCAACGAGTCCATCTCATCATCCATAATCGCCTTTCACTTTTCTGCATCAGACCCATCAAGAGCATCTTGAATAGTTGACGGGTCCCCCTCATCTGTAATGTGGGCATATGCGATATTAGAGTCGTCCTTGTATTTTGTCGGTAACTTGCGACGCGGTGGGTTCTTTCTCACAGGTGGCTGCTTCACCTGTTCCTGTACCTTTGTTTGTGCATCTGTCTTTGCCTGAGTATCATCCGTGTCAATTCGGACGTCTACGATCAACTTTTCTGGTTCCTCTTGCTCCTCTTGATCATTCTTGTGGAATAGAGAGTTTTCATCAAATTTGACGTCACGGCTAGTGATAACCTTGCGTGTAACCTTGTTGAATAACCTGTAACCTTTTACACCAATACCATAGCCAACAAAAATATACTTTTTGGCTCTATGGTCTAGCTTATCTCTCTTAAAACCTTTATTTTTCGCCTTGACTGTTTTTCCACCATTGCTTTCCATTATTTGAATATGGATATTGACCTTTATGTACGATGGAATTAAAGTTTTGGCATCCCTCTAAACCCTTTTTTTTCGCCATGGGGGCAATTTTTGCTTTTATTTATGACAAAAATGCCCTTATGATAGTTAAGTGCCTGCATGTCTCGGGACTCGAAAGGTCATTTTCAAAATGTTGGCGTGGCCTCCACTAAAATAGGATTGTGCCTACTCATTAACCGATCTGATCCGTTCATGTTAAATGGACAACTGTGAATCATAGAAGGATGTTTTTTCAGTTTTCTTATGAAACTCTCTGTGACCCATGATGACATTAACGTTGTTCATTAATTCTGAAATATTTCCTCTATTATGGTTCATTTATGATGATTTTTGCCACAAACTTGAGTCCATGATATGAAATTAAAACCCACTTTATTTGAATGGATTGGATTTGCTTCATAACAAGCCAATAGGCCCTATATAAGATGTTTGTTAGGTTCTTATGGTGGAGCCCTGCCACAAGAAAGCCATTTGGCCTTTTCCTTATTCTTTTCTCATTAAAATTTTTAAAATTTTTTTTTTTTTAAAATAATTTATAAGAGACTGTACAAGCGCTAAAGGTTCCATGACAGTTGGTAGTTGTATGGAGTTCCACCCCACTCTCTGGGGGACTATGACAATCTTTGACGAAGCTAAGTACAATTTCTAGGTGAAAAATGAGTTTTTGTTAAAAAAGATTTCTGGCCACACTCTCTAATGTAAAAGCTATAACATCTAAATGTAGGCTTATGTTAGAATAATAATGTTTTTTTTTTTTTTTTTTGGGTTTATTTTTATTTTTGTTGGTGGATATTAATAGTATGAGTTTATAAAAGGGAGGATGGTGTGGTGATTCCCTTTATAATTATTATTTTTTAGTTTTTGTTATTATGAATGGTGAGAGTTTTCAAAAGGGATAAATTTTGTAATGAATGAATGTTGTAATGAATTTTAAAATGAATGAATGTTGTAGTGAAAGAATGCTATAATGGTTGAATGTTGACATGAAAGAATGTTGTAATGGATGAGTCTTGTATTATGGATCATCAATGTTCACTGTGGATCTATGCTACGATGAACTTTGGGCTCACTTTTGGGCTATCAAATGACATTTAAATGAGATGATTCTAAAGCCATTTAAAAGTTATTGAATTATATTTCTAATGAGTACAAGATCATCTCAATCGGATATGTAATGAGAGATTTTTGAATATTTTCGTGAGATCGACGACTCAAAGTGATATCGACCTTAAATCGCTTTAGAATAATACATCTGATTTTATACATATATAATTATAGGAAAAATACCAACGAAATGGGAAAAATTATAAGCAAAACAAATCAGCGTTTTAGCGATTAACAAAAAAATCTGTAAAATTTGACCCAACTACAACCCACACTACAATTATTAATCCATTATAATATTCTTTCATCTCAACATTCATGCATTACAACATTCATTTAAACATTAATTATACTCATCCATTAAAATATTCTGTTATTTCAAAATTTATCCATTACAAAATCCACCACTTTCACAAACTCCCAAAGAAAGAAAAAAAGAAAAAAAAAAAAAAAAACTATAAAGGAACCACCATGCCCTCCTCCCTTTCACAAATTCCCATCATTAATATCTACTAACAAAAACAACATACAAAAGCCATTATTATCCTAACTTAAACCTACCTTTGGCCACCATAGCTTCTATGTCAGAGTGTGGTATGAAATCTAAAAAAAAAAAAAAGAAAGAAGCTCGCTGGAATGGAGGGAATAGCGTCAAATGCTCTCCGGAGTGGGTTCCATGAAAGTGGCAGCAATGGTCTTAACAGCCTTCTCAGTGATGGCCTCTTCTCTAAAAAAAAACTTCAAAAATAAAATAAAATGGAATGAAATGTCTTAGAAATTTAGATATAGCCCAACATAGGTTTTTTGGAGCCCACCATGACTTCATAGTGAAATTCACTCTGATCATTAGCTCGAGGGAATAATTTTAGAGCATGGCTTCAAGAATGAGAGAAGAAGACATTAGGGATGGACCACATTAGAGGAAACGACTATAAGAGAAATGCCACCATTAACTCTATTTGGGGGCTATAGAGGTTTTAGATGAAGATGAAATCAATGTACTTTGATGTCCTAAGATGCCCTAAAATAAATGAATGGATCAGATCAGCCAAGGAGTGGGTCCATTTGTGGTTTAGTGGGACTTACAATCCCTTATTTGAAAAGCCCTTCTCAACTTACCAGAGAAGCTATCGCCATAGAGGGAACAAGTAGGGGTGCACATCGAACCGGTAGAATCGTGAAACCGGACCGGAATCGGTCAAATGGTCCGGTTTGGTCCGGTTCCAAATATCCAAGAACCGTTGGATACGGTTCAGTTCCGGTCTAGGGGCATGTAGAACTGAGCCGAACCGTTGATCCAAACCATGGACCCGAACTGTGGATCTGAACCGTGGATCCAAGGTTCATTTGGATACAATTCCCTTTCAAAAGTCCTACTTTTTTTAGGGGTGGAAAAATTAGTTAAGTTGCCTAGATAACCTCATTGTGGCCACAGTAATCAGATTTGGGAATGCACATAAATTGGGCGGCGAATTGATCCATGGAACATAAATTCTCGAATCTAATAGTCCATTGCTCTGAAACTCTTTTAACTGTGACTTGAAAAATGCAAATAGTGATGTGTGTGGGTGTGGGTCTTTTCATTCGTTTTCACTGTTTCTTCCATGCTAAACTTTTTGAATTGTCTCCTTAAATGGACATATCTAAAACTTCTCAGAAGTCATTTGGCATATCCACCCAAGGTGGTGTAACCTTATGATGAGGCCCAACTTAATGCATGGATTCTATATCCACACTGTCCATCCGTTTTACTAGATCATTTTAACGCATAAGCCCAAAGATGATGCAGATCCAAATATCAGGTGGATCATATCATCCATGGGAAAGAGTGGTGATTGACCATTAACAACTTATAACAAGCCATAAAGGTTTTGAATTAAGCTGATGTTTGTTTGTTTTTTTTTTCCCCTTCATCCAGGTCCATGTGACCTTACCAACAGGTTGGATGGAAAATAAAAATTACGGAAACATTACATTGGGCCCTAGGAAGTTTTTAATGGAAGGACGTTCAATCACCACTGTTTCCTATAGCATGGTCCACCTGATAGTTGGATCTGCTTCATTTTCAGGCTCATTACCTAAAACGATCTCGAAAAATATATGGATGGCATGGATATATAATAAATACATGATGAGGGCCACTCTGTCTTGGGTGAGGCCGGGGCCGCACCTAATCCACTCCCATTTCTTAAACAAATATGGGTGGGCCAGGCTATATTCACCAATGAAAATACATTACTTTGCATGTCAGCGAGTTTGACGATGTTATTCCAAAAGATTGTACTAAGCAATGGCCTAGAAATCAGGATGTTCTGGTCATCAGGTGAGCTAGGCATGAAAAAGGATCAACGGTTAAAATGAACTGACCACAGTCCACGACATGTGACTCACCTGATGACCAGATGGGCCTGATTTTCAGTCCAAGACATATATGAGGATGCCCACCTGATGAATGGACTTGAGGAGCCACAACAGAGCCCCACAAGAGATGCTTCCAACATCCAGCAAGCAGCAACCCCCTCCAATCCAGGAACGACGGTTCAATGAGAAGCTTTGACCGTTAGAAAAGCTCTCGAGTCAAACGCTGGTGTTGGACTTGTAGTTAATTTTCATATGCCATTTTAGAAAGTAACAAGAAAAAGAAAAAGAAAAATAAAAGAAAAAGAAAGATGTCCCAAGAACTCATCCAATCCAACAGAATGCATACTTCTGCAAAAGCTGGTTGATGCCATTTGATAATCCTTCATCATGGATGAGATGTTGCTCTCCAAGAGACTAGATGGGTCAAGCAAACAATTCAAAGAGGACGCCATCGATTTCCCTAATAACAGATCATCTTGGCACCATCTACAGGACATCCATCGCATAAGCATAGAAGCGATCACGCCTGCCTTCTCCCGATCCTTCATCCGATCAACACCCAATTCATCTTTCATCAGCCTTGTAACCAACCTGAGCAAGAAACGGATAATCACACATAGATCACACTCTGCTCCTTGTCTCTTTACAGACACCAAAGACTCCTCCCAGGATTTTGATGACAGAAGAGCCACCTTGAGATCTACCCCATCGGTCGTCATGCAAGCTTTCGTGGGCGTTGTCTTGTACGTAGTGATCGGCATAATTTTCTACGCAATTAAGAGTGAGGGCTTCAAAGGCAATTCCACAAATATGCTCGTAGATGCACTTTACTTCAGTGTAGTGACATTATGTACAATTGGGTATGGTGACATTGTGCCCAACACCAATTTCACCAAGATATTCACATGCGTGTTCATCTTAGTTGGTTTCGGTTTCATCGACATCTTGCTCAATGGGTTGGTAACTTACGTGCTTGATAGACAAGAAGCCGTGCTGTTAAGCACAATGGATGAGAATTGGCGTAATGCGATGTTTCGGACATACATAATCGACATGAAGAAGGGCAGGATGAGGATTAGGATGAAAGTGGGCTTGGCATTGGTGGTTGTGATTGGTTGTATAACTATGGGGATGGTCACTGTACATATATTGGAGGGACTGAACTGGGTGGATAGCTTCTACCTTTCTGTTACCTCTGTGACCACAGTCGGCTTTGGCGACTACGCATTCAAGACGATCAAGGGGAGGTTGTTTGCGAGCATGTGGCTATTAGTTAGCACGCTGGCAGTTGCTAGAGCCTTCCTCTATCTGACTGAGCTGAGGATTGACAAGAGAAATCGGACCGTCGCCAAATGGGTTCTCCAGAAGAAGATGACTATAGGTGATTTGGTGGCTGCTGACCTTGATAATGATGGGTCTGTAAGGTATGATCTGCACTGCACATTCAAACTTAAATTTCAGATCCGGTTAGCTAGATACAGCAGTAACGACTATCTTGTGGTACCTATATCCTTGTACATGCTCTAGAGTAACTGTATCAAACAATGCTGGCAAAGGACGCTACACAAGAATTTGCAATACATGGTTTAACAAAAAATTTAAATTTTTTATTTAATTTTTATAATTGTATTAGGTTCATTATTTTCCAAATTTATACCAATTTTCTCAAAGAACTGAGGTATAGGATGGTGTACCCACATACCCCAAGTGTCCTAGAATTTTTTAGGAACTGGATGGAAGCAGTGTCAAGGGAATTGAAGGCTTTTTCACACATGCGCCCAATGTAGCTGCTGGTGCTGCATCAGGCACACTCCTCTTCCTCTTTCCCCAGGATCGAGTAATGGCAGCCGATGCTTCTTTTTAGAGATGGGTTTTCTAAAACCCTAGAGAATGAGAAACTCGAGTGGGCCTGGAGAATGAGTTAATGGGCCTAGTTTTTGTATTTCAGCCTTTTCTGTTTTCGTGGATCTCATTTTGGATGGAACAATGGATTGCCAAACAAAACATATTTCAATGGCTTAATCAACAGCCTATGTGCCATTGATATTTCATTTAGAAATGGGGTCCACTTTTAGCAATTCTAATCATCAATTTAGTGGCTATCATATGGATTGTTCAAAGTAAAAGAGTGAGGGAACCAAACTCAACAACTGCAATAAGATAGGCCCCATTATGAGACGAGCCATGGCCAAATATGTCCCTGATCCTAACCATCGAACAATGCTTATAAATGGATAGATACTGCTAAATGGTCCATGTTAGCTGGTAATTTATTGGATGGATCACAATCAAGTTAAAAGTGTGTCCGATATGAAGAGTGAAGAGGACTGGCATAAGTTTTTGAATTTGTGGGCCCATTTTTGTGGCCCACCTAATGATCGGTTTAGCCTAAGAATCAGCTCGAAGATTCATCTAAATGGGTTCAACCAAATGGCATATCTTATGCCAAGCTTTTTTATTTTTTATTTTTTTATTTAAAGATTTTGGAATGATTCTAGGGGGAGAGCTCTGTTTGGTGTGAGTACGCAACTACTTACCTGTAAGTTATTACCCAAACACAAAAAACTACTTACTTGTAAGTGACTTACAACTTACATCCAAACGGACAACATGTGCCTTTCACCTGAAAGTTATTTACAACTTTAAAACATACCGGCATCCAAACGACCCTTTATACTCCAACCTGTTGGATATGAACATTTTCATATATACAATAGCATAATACACTAGAACTCCCAAACCATTCCTGGTAAGTGAATACTTAACAAATCAATCTGGAATAAGCTTGGCATTCAACAGCTTATCTTGCAAATTTGTAATCCTACCTATGTCGTTATTCCCAAGATGTCCCTACTAATGAGAGTGTAGCTTTGTAGGGTTGTTGATATTCCTATTTCCTTTAGTTTTTCTTCTTTTCTGGTTTATCATGTTAGGTTTGAACATTTTTTTAATGGTTCCTTTCCATAGAAAACCCGCTCATTATTTTCTTCCATTTTTTTTTTCCTAAATTGCAGTAAATCTGAGTATGTTATATACAAGCTAAAAGAAATGGGGAAGATAGCAGAGAAGGACATACTGCAGATCTGCAACCAATTCGATGGATTAGACATGGGCAAGTGTGGGAAGATTACTCTTTCTGATCTCATAGAGAGTGAACATTGATTTTTTTTTCTCAGGGTGGTTCTCAGTGATGGTAGAGAGAATGAGGCAGCAACATCAGGATATTTAATTGCCAAAGCCCTTTGCTTTAGCATCTCTCATGTACAACATGTATAGGCAAGAAACCCTATTATGTAAAGTTACACATTGGCAAAACCCTGAAGAATAAAACAGGGCCCTCTATAATTGCTTGTTCATGTTCATGTAACTATCACTAGCTTGTTTCAGGTACCTATCCCAATCAGACTCAAAGATCCAGTGCAGTTGAGGCTAAAGCTTTGTCAGAAGTTTTGACATTGTTCAATGTCTCAATTGCTGAACCACCTCATGGTGGTGGAACTCTAGCTAATGTTATTTCATGGGCAACAAAGATGGATGTGGAACCTACGACGCAAGTTGGTCTAGCATCAGGGACTGGGGAAGAGAGACAATTCAGCAGATGGTTAAAGAGTGCATAACAAAGGGAGAGCTCTGTGGAATCTCTCTTTTAGCAGGTTTGTGGTCCATTTTGGCAAATCACGATTAGAGAAACTTCTGTAATCGTCATCGGCTCCCTGACGAGGTGTTCTGGAGGGTGAAGTTAGATGTCATGGCCTGGGCCTCGTCTCTCAAGTCCTTCGCTAATTGTTCAATTGGTTCTGCGAATGTTTGGTCAAGCTTGTAAATTTGGCGTGTGGATTCCTCATCTATGCCCTCTTTCTTCTATTCAAGAAAATAGCGTTACTTATCCAATATAAATATATGTGAACCTATGCCACTTATCCAATTGTACTCCTTTTGTTCTAATAAATAAAAGTTTCATTAATTGTCTAAAAAAAAAAATCCTTATAATTATACCCGGTGTTGATAAGTGCAAACAAAAAAGTGAAACACCATTTTGCGCATCGTCAATGGTGTTTGAGTAATTCTAATTTTCACATTTTCAGTTTTATAACGTTGAAATCAGAAGGATCTCTTCTCATCGGATCAAGAGAAGGTGATGCCAGTTTTGTATCACAATTGGGGTGTAGACAAGCATTAAGGGAAAATTAGATTAAAGATTGAGTAAGCTATCTCATCTCTTTGGAGAGCCTTTTACCCAGGTGAAGGTTAAAAAGACTTCTTCTAAAGGCAAGTCCTGTCTGGAAGTTAAATACAGTTGAAATCAAACCCATGGGAGTTGATGCTAACACTGAACCAGATATGGTCCAGACATTGATTTGTAATGCACAACTTGATCACAAGCTGGAAAAACAGATGGAGTTTTTGTTGCATGCAAGTAAGAACTCTCTTTGGTTGATGGAATTGTATGGTGGTTGCCATCCTATTCACCTGGCAGTCTTAATACATTGACTGGCTTATGGATCCTATGGAATTCATTGGCAGTATCTGAACCGTTGGAGTATTGTCTAGAGTCATATTCTCTAGACGGGACATTCCCTCACTTGTGACAGCAGTAAATTGACAGTTTTTTTTTGCATAATTTAAACTGGAATAAGACAAGGTCAATAGCTAAAAGACTATTTGCGATTTCAATATCTAGGGGCTGCAAGCAAAGTTCTGTTCTGGACAAACTGTCCAGGTCATGCCATCTTGGAAAGGCTATCTTGAACTAGCTTTTCAAGTAGCTGTTTGTCAAACACCCTAGAAAAGGGAGTAAAATGGACTATGGCACATTTAGCACATCTAGGGAGGTTAAGATGGATAGTGGCACATGTGCACATTGACACATATTACACATAGGGCGCTTGATGATTGATGGTGGCACAGGGTGCTCGAATATTGTTGATTGATGCTGGTACAAGTGGTGAAATCCCACTGTGGTGTGCGTGGGTGTGTGTGTGTGAAAAAAAAAAATAAAAAATGTAGGGTGCTTGAATATTGATGGTAGTACATGAGTGGCGCTTGAGATTGATGGTGGTACATGTAGGGTGCTTGAACATGGCTGGTTGTACATGTACATGTGGGCAAAACATTATCTTCCCACATACACCGAACTAGTGATAAGCTTTCTTCGGAAATGTCTTATTTGGTACAGAGAGACTTTCAGCCACCTCACATAGAAAAGGGCAACCTCCTCAATACAAGAACCCGTGTGAGTGGGAGGGGATTGATTCCTTCATTCATCGGATACGTATTCTTCCGTGAATTTTTGAAGCTGAACATGCTCCAAAGATGCCTAAAGCATTTCGCTTTGATCAATCGACTGTCCCTTTAAGAGATAGGGGTGAAACGGTTCCTCGCTAAAGAAAACCAAAGTTCCACTCCAACCAAGGAAAGAGATAGATCACATCTTGGCCAAATGCCAATCCTCTCCTACCAGTATCGAATAGAACATGCTGAACAAAATCTTATTCCTGTAAAACCTGCTCAATTTAGATTGGGAAAATCGTACGGATTTTATGAAACATGTGCCATCTTTATTCCACCATTTTTCGAGAGGCATCCCATCCTTTAAAAAAAAAAAAAGATACCAAAGACATGCCATCCTTTTTTTATTCCAACTTTTGGGGACAAACAGCCCTTTTATTGGTAATAATTAAAATTTTTATTAAAAAGAAGGCCAAAAGGCCACTACACAGCTAAAACATTACAAGACACCTCTGACCAGAGGAGAGAATTGCTGACCAAAGAAAACACATAGAAGGAACCCGATGCCACGATCCAAGAAGAAACAAGGTATTTGACAAGAGATATAATGGCTAAAACTGGAGTAACATGGCCGTCAAAAGCGCGGCTGTTCCTTTCTTTCCAAATTGCCCAGAGGATAACCAGAAAACAGAAATTCCACCATTTTGCACTTCTGGCCCAAAGGGATTAACTTCCAAGCTGCTGCCAATTGCTGAATTGATCACGGCATCAACCAGACCACATTAAACTGTTGGAAGCACCACTCCCAAACAGCAGCCCTGAATGGACAATGGATGAAGAGATGCAATACCTACTAACAAGAACCATATTCCTCCTATGAAGCCAATTGATGGTGAGAATACGGTCCCAATCTGCCAAGCCATGCAAAGGCAATGACTCTAGGGGCCTTTGCTTTCCAAATCCAACCAATGGGAGCTTCACGGAGGCCCTCCTCTGTAAGCTCCCTATACAGACTTGACTGTGAACCGGAGAGAAGGATCCCAGCAGCATACCACAAGATCCTCTCTTGAGACATTGATCTTCACTTGAGCTGGGAGTGAGAAAGTCTCACAAAGTCTTCCTCCACTTCGGAGAGATGCCTTCTAAAAACCTGGGTCGGGTCCACATTATCTGGTCATAGACTGTCCTTATTTTTCTTACTTCATGATGCATCCCTTAGTACACCAAGAAGCATCATATCATATTCAATTGTGACTTTGTACGTACCAATGATCACAAGGAAGAATCTCTCCAACATTCAAAGTGCATTTAATGCCCCTCCAATAGCTATATACCATTTATTCAAAGTGCATTAATTCCCTTTTGTTTTCCCCTTATATATGTAGTAGTCATTCTATGAGGAAGGGTATTCTAGAGTTATTTTCTACAAGCTTTGTATTTGTGAGGGCCTTACTTATCTCCATTGAGAGTTGAATGATTCTTTTATTGTTGGGTGAGTGATGCCCCAACTCCTTGGGTGAGTGAGTCCCCAAGCTCTCTCTTCTTCTTTTTGGCCTATATACTCTTGATCCAAGTTATAACAACAAAATTCTTCTTCTTTCCTTTTTCTTTATTGCATTTCTTTGGAAACTGGGCCAAACGCATGACTTCAATTCAAGATGTCAACTTCCGCAAAGAACATGTCAACAACAATCTACAATGCATGATGGAGGAGGTTTTGCGAAGACTTCTTGCACCAAGCCTCTATAGGTATTTTAATTTATGATGAAGATGCACATGAAATGTTTGATGAAATGATCAAATCGAATAAAGGTAACGAAGACCACATGGAACCTGATGATGATGAGCTGACTTAAGATGAAGATGCTCGTGAAGTGTTTGATAGAATGACTGGACCAAAAGAATGAAAGTGAAGTGAACGAATACTACATGGAATTTAATGATGATGGGCTAATTTATGACAAAGATGCTCATGAAGTGCTTGATGAAATGATCAGACTGAATGAAAGTGAAAGTCTTATTATTAGCAAAGTTTTCGCCACTCCTCGAGCACCCGAAGACTATTAGTTATGCGTTTTGCGTGAAAAGAAGCTATATATCAACCCCAAGAAATACTCATACATGGCTGACAATGTAGTCTTTGTGGGCTATGTTGTCTCATTCAAAGGCATTAAAGTAGATGAAGAGGAGATCAAAGCAAGTGTGGAGTGGGTAACTCCAAAATTGGTTATCAAAGTGCAATGCTTCCATGGCCTAGTAACATTCTACCGATGTTCCATGAGTACAACTATACAAGGTAAGGTACCTATACTAAATATCTTCTCTAGTGGAAGAACAAGACCCGATACGAAGATACTTGGATCAACGACGATGACTTACAGGATCTCGACAGTAAGAATGTAAGAAGGAATTACTAAGCCAAACTTGAGGACATGTTTTATTTTAATTTTTTTTATGGGGAGGAGATTGATGCAGCCCCTGGTACACCAAGAAGCACCATTTCATACTGCTTTAAAGATACCCACAATCACAGGAGAGAAGCTCTCCAACATTCAAAGTGCATTTAATGCCCCTCCAATAGCTATATCCCCTTTTATTCAAAGTGCATTGATTCCTTTTTATTTTCCTCTTATATAAGTAGTAGTCATTCTACGAAGGAGGGCATTCTAGAGTTGTTTTCTACAAGCTTTATATTTGTGAGAGCCTTGCTATCTCCATTGAGAGTTGAGTGATTCCTCTCTTGTTGGGTGAGAGATTCCCCAATCGTTTGGGTGAGTGAAGTAATTCCACAACCTCTTGGGTGAGTGAGTCCCCAAGCCATCCCTCTCTTGTTCCCATTCGGTTCATACACTTGGGAGCTAACATCAATCTTCGGCTCCCTTACATAGCAAGGACTTGAGTTTACCTCTCAAATCGATGGCATTCCTAGTAAAGGAACTGGGTCCAATGGTCTCTCTCTCTCTCTCTCTCTCTCTCTCTCTCTCTCTCTCTCTCTCTCTGAAAAGCAATTATCTGTCCTTTCTGGAAGGGTGATGCTCATTAAGCTCATTAAGCCCATCTTTGGTACTTGCCACTTTATTTCATGCCAATTTCTTTGATTTCTACCATAGCTGCAACAGAACTAAAATCAGAAGCCAAAGATGATTGAACACAGCAACATTCATTTGGCATGGGGATGTGTGGCCTGAGAGTGGGGGTCCTTTGGGCTATGGTGATTAAAGCAAAAGGCTTAAAAGGGATTGCTTTTTCAGACTAGGAGTAAGCAACATGATCAGTTGTGTATGGTGCATATTTCATTTGTGTTTGTGAAACAACATTTGCCAATAAAATGGGCAAGCACCCTAAACAGCATATGTAGATGTATCAGAAACTGATGAAAGTACAGCTTTATTTTCTTGAAGTGATAGGAAAAAGAGAGGATTTGTACAGTGGCGTAAGCATATTAGTATCACATTACCTATTGAGCTTATGCCAAACACCAGTGACAATTTACATATGCAGAAGGGAGGCCAAACTTTGTAACAACTTCTTGGTGAATCAAATGATATTTGTGGTTCACTTGAGGAAAGATCACCTGTAAATGACAGCCGACAAACACCCTGAAGCAAGCTTTTCCTGTGTTCTGCACTAACTGAATAAGAAAGCCAAAGAAGGTGGCAGAAAGAAAGAAGATGAAATTTAAAAATATTCGCAATTCAAATTTAGAGGCAAAGTTTTCTACGTACTGTTTCAACTAAACAACATAATTTGTTATGTGGAAAGGTCACCCAGAAAATAAAATCGTTCTATGATTTTATTTTTTTTCCCTTCATATATGCAGTGTCTTTTATATTTTTCTTTAAATGCAAGAAGGAACGAGGAAATATGGAAGGAACAACTGAAACGATACCTGATTATTGACCTTCTATTGTAGCTTCTTCCAATTATGTCCAAATGGCTTTGGACTTTGGAATGTCCCTTTTGAAAATATGAAATGAGATTATAATCAATGTTTGAATTATCTCCGATATTATCGAATTATCTCTGATATTATCTTTATCTCCAGCTCAGCGATACCGATAACACTGGTAGCGATACCGATAATGTTGGTAGTATCGAAAATTCCAAGTATTAGCAATGTATAGTTAAGTATCGCCAACGTATCAATATCGCTAATGTAATCACCAATATTTTCAACTATGTAAATTCTTAGAGCCACTTGTATTGCCAATGCATCAATATCGCCAATGCATTGCCAATTTTTTTACTATGTAAATACTAGGTAATGCTTATATCATAAGTGTATCGACGATATTTCAATAATATCACCAATGTATTGATATCATAAAAAATTTGTTTATTAGAAATTTTTTTATTTTAATATCTTTTATGGGCACATGGTTGTATGTAGTGTTTAATTTGTCATTGATAATATTGATAACATCTCGATATTATAGATATGGCAACATGCACGATATTGAGACCACAATCTTTCATTTCCTTTGCAATTGTTGATGATTTATTGGAGAAATATCATGTGTTGTTGATATTTTGCAATATCTATGGATGTTTGGATGGAGGGTCGGATGATTAAATAGGTTGGATGGGATGGTTGGACTGATTTCTTACAACAGCACATGCTTTTAAGGCCCCATTAATGAAAACTTGTTATGTATGCATTCTTTTTGCAACTTTTTTATTTCTAAATATGCAAATATGTATATTTTAACATCTCCTAAAGTTTCGCTGAAAATTCCACCATTTTTCCCATGTTTCTTCGCATTTCCGGTTATCAGCGATATTATCGGCGATATCGTTATGTTTCCGTATCCCTGGCCACCGAAACCTGTAGCGATACCAATATTTCGAACACTGATTATAATAACTTATAGGCTACATGAGTGATTAAGAAGCAGTAGACAATGATATGCTAGTCGTAGTTACCTCCCAAGAAAAAGCAAAAATCTGGCATAAGGCTTATCTGCTGTCTGTTTTGGTCAGTATGATGTTCGCAATCCTGTGATATGCAAAAGTAGGAATTTTAGGAACAAACCAAGACATTTCAATAAAAATAGACCCATATTAACTGTAATGTGAACTTTCTTTATTGTTGCGATCATAATCACTAAGAGCTCGCCATTGGTGTTTCATTTTGGTGATGTACCAATCATATCCAATCAGCAAAGTTGCATGATTAATTTCAATATTTTAGCATCCATGCAAATTGCGTTTTGCTTTTCCTATTTGCTATAACAGAAAAAAATAAAAATAAAAATCCCAACTCACCTTGATCTAATGTGATGCACATCTTCAAGAAGTTCCAATGTTTGCTGCAAATTCAAATTATTTTGCTTCTGATTGCTTTCTGTTCCCAAGGCTGTGAGCCTTAAAATCATCAGAAGTTCTGCTTCAATTTCATGGAACTGTAGATCTAGTCTTTTGAGAAAGTTCTCATACGAGGATATGCTCTTCAAACTGCTGATCTTCTCGTTTTTATTCCAAGTTCCCATGCTCAGACCCCCTTCAGTATCCTCTTGCTGATAATCAACAGGTGCATTTGATTGATACTCTTCTTGGAACTCCAGTTCTTGATCCTCACCAGATTTAGTGCCACCTGACTCAAACACTTTGGCTTCTTTTGAACCTTCTATGACATCTTCCTTTGGAGAGATGATGCGAATTGGATGAGAAGCATCTTCTCTGCTAACTTGAAGATCCAAAGCAACATTCCCAACTAGTTGTGTTTCTTTCACTGAAATTGCCTGAAACAATGTAAGGTTTCAATTCAGGTTTGAACCATCTTTTCCTGAAGGGGATCAAAGCCTAAGCAGGGAAGACGGCTATTTTACACACTTTCACATGTAAGGAAGGACCCTTAGCAAAATGGAATATGTGTAACAGTGTCAGTGCATAACTCCGAAACAGAAAATGTAATGGAAGCTATGGTCTTGAGTTAATGCGAGAAGTCCTTGGAGGCATGGGATATGAAGCTTTGGGTCATTCTTAATTGTTTTGATAATATGGTGAGAAGATAATGCTGTTGATTGCCAATCTGAAAAGATAAATGTTCACTTTTATAGAGAAGGTAATCATATATTTTGGTGACTTTCAGCAATTATACAGATCTATAATGTCCTTTGTAGTGTCTCATGTAGACAAGTTGCTAGAATTCTCTTCTACTTTCAGCTTCTTGAAACAATCTCCTGAACATTTGTATAAGATGAAAAAACAATAGTAATTACCACTTTTGCAACAAGGCAGTTTTTCTAAGAAAAATGCCAAAGATCATGGATCTACGGTTTCAAGGGTGGTGATGGTGAAGCCGGCACCAACCAAGCTGGTTTTATTCTGGCAAAAAACTCATCACAAGTTCAGTTGAGTTGAAAAAAAAAAAAAAAACTGTAGGACTAGACCTCAGTCAATTTGTCCGAGTTTTGGGTAAACTCATCAAGTTGCTAAAATATTTCCATCATGTCCATTGTCTACCAATCCATGCATTGCTTTAGCTTATCATATTCATTCTTTTATTTCTCATATGGTGATTTTTTCATGCCGACCCCCTTTTTTTTTCAAAGCTTCTGTGGATCATCACTTATACCTCAGGTCTTAGGGTGCTCAATAATAATGAGAATAGATGATGACTGCATTAATAATTTATGCCTTCCCTAACACGAAGTGAAGAATGCTTCCTTGCACCTCTTCTGTCAGTATATTCCTATAGACGAATCCTTTGTTTTGACAAGCGAAGAGGCAGGTGAATGCTATGCACCTCTTCTGTCAGTATATTCCTATAGACGAATCCTTTGTTTTGACAAGCAATGGCATGCATGATTTGAATCAACAATGCACATTCAAACACAACTGGACCGGGTAGGAGGGGTGGGCTGTGTTACATGATCCTTGAACTGAGCATATATATCAGTTCTTCAGCCTCTCTCATGGGCCCAACCATGATAGGCCATGCATGAAGATCTCCAAGATGGAAAAATCTTACCTTTAGCTGGCTTATAAATAGATGATTAGGAGGGGTAAAAATGCAGCAATCCATCCTCAACCGAAAAAAAAAAAAAAAAAAACCAAAGATTGGATGGTTGGAATCTTCTAATTTGGGTTATTTTTTAAGAAATGGTCCATCCAGGCGAGGCCAATCAATTAGATGGTTTGGGACCAACAAACCATGGGAACCTTTTTTCCAATGAAGGCACAAGGATGCATATATATCTTGGTCAAGGATCATATATTTGGGCCAGAGGATAATATACACCACATACCATAATCTCACATGTTAGAAAAATTCTCATATCAATAAATCCTTCAAAAGACAAAATGAGCAAGCACAAATAAAAAACTAAGATGGTGAGATTTCCTTCGGTCACCACTGAAATGTGAATACAATTGTGACTCCTATCAAGAAGTTCTTAACCAACTTTAACAATACCAAGATGTCAGCACTATAAATCAACAATGATGGTCTGTTTGGATGCACTATCAAATTGATTTGCAGTTACTAGTCAAAAAAGTTGGAAACAAACAAAATGTGATTTCCTTCTTTAGCATTCATATTGATTATTTGGTCTCTAAATTGCAATTATATTGCTTTCAAGTTGGATTTTTTTTTTTTCTCTTTTTTCGAGAGATAACAACAAACTTCATTACACAGGCACTGAGATAGCACCAGAAAGCTACATAAATGAACAACATAACAAAAGGAAAAGAAATTACAATTGCCCCATCCATCCCCTGCTCAGGACCCACTCAACAACAGAAAACCAAACATCGCTAGCAATCCGATCAACCCCCCTACTTTCATTACAGAAGCATCTTCCGTTCCCTTCACCCCAAATTAACCATAAGCCAGTGGGGAGACGAAGCCTCCACAAAACCTCAACTTGGATTTGAATTGTAAAGAATTGCAATCCAAGGGCTACATCCTCTCACGGATGCTAGGAAAAATCATTCATTTTTTGGCATTTTCTCTTGATTAAACTGCATCTTAACAATTCAATTTCTTGTCCATCCAAACGCAGCCTAATTCGGTGACTAATTATGTACCTCATTTAGCATTGCTGAAAGCTTATCGAGCAACTCAATGCGTCTCTTTGATTTCTCCAAAGCTTGCATCACCTTCCGCTTCTGCAGGAGCAGTTCCCTCGCTTCATTTTCCTTGCCAGCTTGAACCTCAACTGCAGCTTGTCGCCGAAGCTTCTCTGCAGCCTCCGACAACCTCATAAGCCTCATTCTTGCATTATTTGCTGAATCGACAATCATAGATTTACAAAACAAAAAATTAAAAAAAAATAATCATAGATTTACTGAAAAATTAGTGTCGATGCAGAGATGAGCCATTAAAAATCTGAAAACCGATCCTCATTCATGAACTCAAGCAATGACACATTACCACCATAGAGTAGGTAAAATACAAAAATAACGAAGAAAAAATAAAATCAAACTATAGTAAAGGCGAGAGATGCATGATCCTTGGTCCGATGATATGCATCATATTCCCAAACAAGTTGGACCCCACGATTCAATGATCCTGACTGTCAGTCTCCCCAATCCTAGCCATCCGACCTATGGCCTTTATTTAAGCATTGAATGAGCACCATGACTACAATTTTTTCTTAACTGTCAATTCTCTGGATGCCGAAAGAAGGGTTTAAGGTCATCCAATCCAGAAGAATTTTGGGTCAAAGCCAATCCGTGCGCCCGCTCACAGGAACACAGCTACTCTTGCTGAGATCGTAAACAGATAATCAACAGAAAGCAGGGAATCTCACAAGATCAGTGGAAAATAGCAGCATTGAAGAAGAATTGTTAAAATTTGAATTATATGGGTGGTAAGAGAATCATTGAAAATTTCGACTGGAGAAATCTAAAAGCGAATAGAAATTGTAATATTATTCTATTTTTACATTTGTAAATTTACTTTTGCTACTGGTTTGCTTCGCTTCGGTATGAAGCTGGTCGAGTTGGCCTCTCAGCTGCTCCGTTGTACTGTGATTGCTGCTGCTGCTGCTGCTGCTGTTGCTGTTGGAAGGAGGTAATTGTGATAGGAATAAAACTCTAGATGGAGGTGTCTTTCTCTGTCTTAGACTCCAACACGAACTCGGTCTCTGGAGATGAAGACTCCACAAGGGGCTCAAATTCATCCTCTCTCTCTACTTTGACAATGCAGAAATGGATAGGAGGACCTGGATTTGGGATCCGATGGAGGACCTGGTTGTTGCAAAATACGGTCCGATAATCGGGTCTGCGACTCAAATGGATCCGCCTGGGTTTACGTTGAACATGGACGTGGTGTGGTCCACCTGACGGGTAGCATGGATATATGGTCATGGAGTGCAGGGAGATAACGGTAAAAAATGGCTTTAAAGGTGTTAACTGTTAACAGATGTCTTAAATCAATCTCTATTAGATAAGATAGGGTAATTCCCTAATTTTGGTGATTGCTCGATGAATATGTTAAAAGTTTCAAATCCATCTAATCGAAAGTGGCTTTGATCTCGTTGATGGGTATTCAATCTAATCGAAGCTCTCATGGACCGACAGTTTTGTCGAATTGTGATTTTTGTTTCCTAATTTGATTTTAACTATATTGAAGGGCTTGTAATTGGGGATTAGATAATGTAGAACATGTTTAGGCCTGTTTTTTGAGCAAAAGGGAGCAAAGTTAAGATTTTGTATGATTTTGGGGGTTTTTTTTTTGGGTCGGTAAGTCTTTTTGTCTCTTGTAACATTGTTTATTATAGTGGATCCCTTGTCAGTTTGTGTGGTTTTTTTCACTAAGGTTTTTTCACATAAAAATTTCGTGTTTTTTGTGTTATGGGTTTATTTGATCTTTCATTGTTTAATTCTAACTTGGATGCGGATTGCGTCCTACCCATGCCTGTCTTCGGCAGAGAATAGGCAGCAACTTTGAGTGGCCACCGTGATATATGGGTCTTATCCACACCGTCCCTCCATTTTTTTTTTGGTAACATTTTACGCTTTAAAATAAAAAATGAGGCAGATCCAAGGCTCAAGTGGACGTCACAATGGGGATTAAACTCTTATCATTGAAGACTTCTTGGGGGCCACATAAGTTTTGGACGGAGCTAATATTTGTGTTTTCTCTTCATCTAGATCTTTGTAGCTTTATGAATAGGTTTGACGGAAAATAAACATCATGGTAGGCCCTAGAAAAGTTTCAATGGTGATAATCATTATCATAGATGCTTCATGTGGTGTGGTCTACTTGAGCCTTGGATCTGCCTCATTTTTGGGCTTATCCCCTAAAATGATACGAAAAAAATGGAGATGGTGTGGATAAGACCCATACATCACGGTACCCACTCAAATCTGCTGCCCATTCCTAGCTGGAGACGGGCGAGAGTAGGACGCATTCTTTCGCGCGTCCCTCCAACAAGTGGTATCAAAGCTAACGTTAGAGTTTTGAGTTTTTTTAATATGAAAACATGTCATCTAAGGGATCTAATATTAAGTATGAAACTAAAAAGTTCATTGGGAAGAATAGCTTTGAACTATGGAAGGTTAAGATGAGAGGTCTTCTAGTTCAATAAGGATTGCAACATACTTTCCTTATCAAGGCGAAGCGTCCTGCATCTATAACCGAAGAAGAGTATGATGAACTAGTCGAGAGGGCTAAAACCTTGATACAATTGTATTTAACGGACAACATTTTATACAATGTCATACATCAAAAGACCGCTGCATGGATATAGACGAAACTGAATAGTTTGTATATGAAGAAATCCCTGAGTAGTTGTTTATATCTTAAGAAGCAATTCTATAATCTTAAGATGACAGAGGAGTTTGACATTAATGAACACATGAGTACTTTCAGTGAATCATTGTATAAACTAACAAATGCTGATGTTAAGATCGGATAAGAAGATCAAGCTTTAATTCTTTTGAATTCGCTTCCACCATCTTTTGAGAATCTAGTAGATATGTTGATCTACGGTAGGGATACCATCGATATTGAGATTGTTATTCCAGACTTCCATGAGAAGCAATTGAGAAAGAAGGACAGTGACTAAGGTACCTCTATGGATGCTGGGTTGCCAGGGGAACAAATATTGAAAGAAAGAAGGGTAATTCTCGATTACGATCTAAATCAAAAGGAAATAGTAAAATGAAGTGCTGAAATTATGAGATAACATGACATATGACAAAGGACTGCAGGAACCCGAAGGCTTAAAAGGGAGAAAAGACTGAGAATGCGCCAAAAGAAGCCGATGCAGCATAATAAGGTGAGGAGGTGGATGGTGATGATGACCACGACCCTTACCACATGACATCCAAGATCCATTCCCATGTAACATAATAAGGGTTGTGGTTGTAATGTGGTAAGGGTCACGATTGTCAGGTTAATGTAATTAATAACTTGATTATTTTTAAATAATAGGAGTCGAGGCGCATAATGGGGTGATCCGTTTCGTCCACCTTGTTGGCCAGCTCATTGTGGGCCCAAAAAATCCTGACTTGGGCAGTGTCCACTTCTAGCAAACATCATAGTGAACCTAGAAAGTATCAACAGTGGGTGCCATTTAGGGCTGAAAGTTGGGCAGGTTCAACCTAACCAACCCGTGACCGACCCGACATTGGGTTGGGCTCGGGCAAGATATATCGGGTTCGATCTCAAGCTTGGGCTATACAAACACCAACCCGATAAAACTTGGGTTGGGCTCGGGTTGAGGTCTCGGGTTGCCCGACCCAACCCGAACCCGATCAATATATAAGTTACTTATAAATTATAATTGAGTATGAATCGTTTGTGTCGAAGGCACACTAGTGATGTCGGGTCTCATTTGTCCACGTCATTTCCAATGACTCAGGCTAACAAGATATGCCGGATTTCTCTCTCCCAAATAGATTGTTTGCTATGCTACATGACTTTTAAAGGAGTAGTTCTCCTATATTTTAGCTTATTTTTTTAAGAAAAAAAAAATGAAGTTCTTTATGACGAATAATCACATATATAATTAATAAAATCATAGATACAAAAAATAAATCTTATATTGAAATATAATAAACTAATTTAATAACGAAAATATTAACACGTATACCCAACCAACCCGATCAACCCGACTGAGCCCGCTTGGGTTGGGCTTGGGTTGAGAATTCCCAACCCGAGGTTGGCTTGGGTTGGGTTAGGGTTGAGGTACAGGAACCTTGGGTTGGGTTAGGGTTGAGCACCAACCCGACCCAACCCGCCCGACTTTCAGCCCTAGTGCCATTGTCACCATTATTTTCTATTATATGGCCCACACGAGCTCTAGATCATGCTAATATTTGGGCCCTAACCTTAAAATGACACGGAAAATAGGATGGGTGGCATGGATTATATAAATACATCAATGTGGGCACCACGAGTTGGGCCTTGCCTAGGCCCATTACAACCACGACCCATAGAACATGACAGCCATGACCCATATAACATGACCACAACCCATATAACATGACAACCACGATCCATACCAATATAATATGGCAAGAGTCGTGGTTGTAATGTGGTAAGGGTTGTGATTGATGTAATTAATAACTTGATTATTTTTAAATAATATGAGTCGAGGCCCACAATGAGGTGATCCGTTCCATCCACCTTTTCGGCCAGCTCACCGTGGGCCTAAAAAGTCCTGACTTGGGCAGTATCTACTTTTAACAAACATCATAGTGAGTTTGGAAGGTTTCAACAGTGGGTGCCATTGTCATATTATTTTCTATTATGTCGCCCACATGAGCTCTGGATCAAGCTAATATTTGGGCCCTAGCTTTAAAATGACACGACAAAAAAGATGAGCGGCATGGATTATACACATATATCAATGTGGGCCCCACGAGTTGGGCCTTGCCCAAGCCCATGACAACTACAACCCATATAGCATGATGATCACGACCCATATAGCGTGACAACCACGACCCTTACCACATGACAACCATGACCCATACACATATGACATGGTAAGAGTCGTGGTTGTAATGTTTAAGGGTCGTGGTTTTCATGTTGATGTAATTAATAACTAGATTATTTTTAAATAATAGGAGTCGAGGCCCACAATGGGGTGATCCGTTCTGTCCACCTTGTCGACTAGCTCGCCGTGGGCCCAAAAAGTCCTAACTTGGGCAGTGTCCATTTCTAACAAACATCACAGTGATCCTGGAAAGTTTCAACAGTGGGTGCCATTGTCACCAGTATTTTCTATTATGTGGCCCACACGAGCTCTAGATCAGGCTGATATTTGGGCCCTAGCCCTAAAATGACATGGCAAAAAGGATGGGCGACATGGATTATACACATACATCAATGTGGGCCCTACGAGTTGGGCCTTTCCCATGCCCAAAAAAGGCTTCCATACACATCACTTTCTTGCCATTAAATACGATGTAACTTCTTATTCACTAAAAAATCATACAACTACTGAACCAAGGACAAGAGAATTTTGGTCTGAGTAATTTTCGAAAGCTTGTCAGAAGGTCACCCTCGAAATATTTGAAAGGTTGAATCTCTTCAGGGAATTTGACATACATCGAGGCCAATAAGATCAAAATCCCTTTTAAAAA
The DNA here is from genome assembly GCA_030180095.1 of Magnolia changhungtana. Classification (NCBI taxonomy): domain Eukaryota; kingdom Viridiplantae; phylum Streptophyta; class Magnoliopsida; order Magnoliales; family Magnoliaceae; genus Magnolia; species Magnolia changhungtana. Next base: position 9,896,755 of record JASAUF010000411.1, on the reverse strand, counting down.
TAAAGGTAAGGACTTGTCAAAGTAGCATAATTACCAATCCAGTGGCATTGTCCAACACATCGTATGGTATCTGTAAGGTATCTGAGTATAACATGGTGAGAATAATAAAATATATATATATATATATATATATATATATATATATATATATATATATATATATATATAGGGAAAAGGTACTATACGCTCGACCGTATTATACCTTACATAAGGTCGAGAGTTAGCAACACATTATTTGTCGAATGGTAAAAATTTTAAACAACGGGAGATTTTATAGGAAACCAAAGAAACATGGCGTGGATTAGATACTAAAATAGCTAGAAACGTTATTGAAGTGACGTCACCAAGTTCCATAGGCCCCGTATGTTTTATATCCACACCTTCCGTCCATTTGGAGAAATCATTTTAGGGCAATATGCAAAGAATGAGTTAAATCTAAAGCTCCGGTGCACCCAACATAGAAAACAGTGGGGATAGTGAGGCCCACCATTGAAAACTTCTAAAGGCCACGAAAGTTTTAGATCAAGCTGATATTTGTGTTTTCTCTTATTTCATATCTTTTTTAACTTTTGAACAGGTTGGATTTCAAATCAACATTATGGTGGGCCTTGGGATAGTTTCAATGGTGGGAATCACTCTCCCCACTGTTTTCTGTGGTGGGTCTTCTACAGATTTTTATCTACCTCATTCTTTGACTCATGCCCTAAAATGATATTTCAAAATGGATGGACGGTGTGGATACAACACATACATCATAGTGGGGCTCATAGAACTTGGTGATGTAGCTTCAGTAGCCGACTTGCTACTCAACTGTGCGTACATCTACTTCCAGATTAAAAGGGGAAGCGGATTGGCTAGTGTACCTCACCCAGCTGTATAGCTGCTGTATCGACGTTATCAAGTTTTTGGGTCTAATCATGAGGTATGTGTTATATATATCCAAACCGTCCATCCATTTAGTGAGTTTGTTTTAAGGCTTTGGACTAAAAATAAGACAGATCTAACTATCAATTGGACCACACTGCAAAAAGTAGTGTGAGATTGAACGTCTACCATTGAAACCCTTTTTGGGTCACAGAAGTTATGGATCAGTATGAATTTTTTTTTCCTCTTCATTCAGGTCTTTTTAATCTTATGAACAGATTGGATAGAAAATAAATGTTATGGTAGGCCCTACAAAATTTTCAACGGTGAAAATCATTATCTCCATTGCTATTTGTAGTGTGTTTCAGATGATCTTTGGATATGATTCATTTTTTGAATAATGCTCTAAAATGATCTCTAAAAATAGATGAACCGTGTAGATATAATAAATACATCACTGTGGGCCCATGTATCTTTGATCTCCTTTAAACCGTTCGTACAACTCGGAGCTGGAGCAACGTCAGTGCTCGTCTTGCACGACATGTACCTACAACAGCTATATGGCTGGTGTGAGGTACACTAGCCAATCCGCTTCCATTAAAACGCGGATTGCGTCCTACCACCTCTCGGACGGTAATCCGTCCGGGCAGGGCTCTGTGGGGCCCAACGTGATGTAAGTGTTTTATATCCTCGCCGTTCAATGATTTTCTCAGATCATTTTAATATGTGAATAACAAAATGAGGCATGTCTAGGGCTTAAGTGGACCACAAGGTGGGGATTGAACGTCAACCATTAAAACTTCTTACGAGCTGGAGAAGTTCTGGATCAAGTTGATATTTGTGTTTTCATTTCATCCACGTCTACATGACCTTGTGAATAGGTTGGATGGTAAAACTTAAATAACAACTTATTTTTCCCTACATAACCATTACAGTGCACCCTATGAGTTTGTAACAGTAGAAATTCAAAAACAATTGTTTTCCCATGTTGTGGTCCATCTGAGATTCAGATATAACTTATTTTTGGTGTAAATCCCTTAAATTATATTTCAAAATGGATGGACGGCATGGATAGAAAATATACATCATGGTGGGGCCCACAGAACTTGGTGATGTCACTTCAATAACGTTTCTAGCTATTTTACTCTCTAATCCATGCTGTGTTTCTTCGGTTTCCTATAAAATCTCCCCCTTGTTTATAATTTTTACCATTTGACAAATAATGTGCTACCAGCTCTTGACCTTATGAAAGGTATAATACGGTCGAGTGTATAGTACCTTTTCCCATATATATATAAACATTAAGTCACAAGTTAAGTTCATCTTACTTTATTATTATATTTAAAAAACAAATACAGTCATGAAAATGTAATTCTATGTTTTGGCTTACATAGCTCTGCGGTGAGCCTTTTCTGAAAAAGAGAATAAGCGTGGAATGAGCTATTGAGCTCAGTGGATACATCTACATATCAAATAGCATTAGAAAGTTGAATTAGAGTAAAATACGGTTATCCGCATATGTAAACATGCTGCTTACAATGAAAAACTGGATGGGATGAGATGTAATCATGAATGCAATTGTATGGATGCATGCGGTGCACCTTTTTCCATGGCCAAGTCCTCTAGTACAATAAATAATAAGCATTATCTCAGGACAACCTCACACTCCCTTACATAAGAAGGAAAGGGCACATTTTTATCATTCCTCCCATAGTGGGCTCACCACACCCCTTCTCCCCTCTTATAACAAATACACATGAAGCTAGAAGTCTCCAACCAGTTCGGGGTTTTGGGTCTGGTACCCTAGGGTCACTTACTACCCCTATCTGCTCAGTTGGGGCTCCTTTTGCCTCAAAAAGGGAGATTACTCAGGCATTCATCATGATTCCAAGTTTAGATTGAACCATTGCTAAGTTTAGTTTGACCAATACGAGGGCCGTTATCAAACATCCAATTTCAAAGCTATGATAATGGGTCCCTTCACCACATCGGGGGATGATGGGTCGCCCATAAATATACATACAATCATTGGTCCCATCACCACATCGAATACGATGGGCCACTTGTAAATATTCATACAATCATTGGGTCCTATCATCACACTGCGTATGATGGGTTGCCAAGAAATATCTATACAATTATTAGATCCCGTCTGTTAAATGTCATAACCATCTCTCTTGAATATTTCGGAAACTTCCAGATATTTTCAGAAAATTTTAGAATTTTCTAGAACCTTCCGGAAACTTCTAGAGTTTGATAGAGTTTTCTTGACTCTTTCGAAATATTCCGGACTATGCTAGAACCTTTCGGATTCTCTTAGAATGTTCCGGAATATAATAGAACCTTATAGGATATTTGGAAGCTTCTAGAAGTCTTTAGAGTTGTGTTGATTCTAGAATCTTCCATAGCCCTTTATAAATATGGGAAGAGTCTCATTATGTACAATATACTAACAAAAAGGAGTGAGTTCAAGAGTGAAAGCAAGGTGTTTAAGTATTAAGAGCTCAAAAGAGTTTTTCCTTGTGTGTGTGAGTTGTCATTCAAGAGTGATAATTTATAAGTGCTGTAAAGTATACCCTTGTTATGTACAAGTATTTGTAATAAATAAAATTACATTTACTTGTCGTGTTCAACTCTTCAATTTGGTATCAGAGCGAGGTTTGGTCGGGATCCGTTTTCTAAGATGATCGTGCACAGTTTGGAGACTGTGAAGTTTGTTGGCTTGCTTGGTAAAGGGAGTGATAATCATACCAAGTTACGATGGCGGATCTTGTAAACACAACGAGCGGAATTACGAGGCTTAATAACCACAACTATCAAAGTTGGAGGAGTCGCATTAAGTCCTACCTTGAAAGGCAGAACTTGTGGGAGGTTGTTAATGGGGATGAGATTACCCCACCTCCCAAGGAAAATGCTGAAGCACTCCGAAAGTGAAAGATTAAGGCCGGGAAGGCAATGTACGTGCTCAAGTAAACCATTGAGGATGAGTTGCTCAGGCGAATCAAGGATGACGATACACCCAAGATGGCATGGGACATCTTTGCATCATTGTTTTCAAAAATAAATGATGCTCGACTTCAATATTTGGAGAATGAGTTAATGTCCACCACCCAAGGAGATAAGTCTATAAGTGAGTACTTTACAAGAGTAAATTATTTATGCTGTGAAATTTCAGAATTGGATCCTAAAGCAAATATTCATGAGGAAAGAATGAGGAGGATAATTATACATGGGTTGAAGCCTAAGTATAATGCTTTTATCATAGCAATACGAGGTTGGCCTACTCAACCTACTCGCATAGAGTTGGAGAATTTATTGTTCAATTAAGAAAGTTTATGCAAACAAATGGCTGGAGTGTCGATAAACAAGGAAGAGGAAGCACTCTACTGTAATAATAAAAAAGGCGGACATCGACAGCAGAACAGAAAGGGCGAACAAAGTCAGCAGAACTTTGAAAAGTCCAAGAAGAGAGAAGAGCAAGGAAGAAGTTCTCGGATAGGGGGAGTTCAATCTGACAGCAACACAAATAAATGACGATCCTCTGTATCTCGAACGTATACTACAGAGTGTTTCAATTGCGACAAAAAAGGTCACTTTGCAAAAAAAATGTTGGTTTAAGAAAAAATCAGCCGAAGGTAACTTGGTGACTTCTAGAAATCATCAAGAAGACAGTGAAGATGACTGGGACTTTCAGCATCCTTAGTAGTGTCTGAATTCATCAAAGGAGATTGTTCAGAGAAGGAGATAGATTTTGATGAACCACTCAAACAGTCTAACATAGTCACTGACGAAATAGCTACTTCCTCAATAGTGACAGAGACTGGTGAAATAGCCATTGCTGCAGTTTCCAATCAAGGAGCTATCAACTATAGTGATGATTAGATCGTTGATTTAGGGTACTCAAATCACATGACAGGTGATAAGAAGAAACTGACAAGTTTATCTGCCTATAAAGGAGATCGGGTGGTAGTAACAGCTAATAATTTAAGGTTGCCGATAACTCACGTTGGTACGACTACTATCACACCTTGATTTAGCCTTAGTCAAGTAAAGTTGCAAGATGTTTATCACGTGTCAGAGATGAAGAAAAACCTGTTGTCAGTATCACAACTGACATCTTTTAGTAATTATGTGGTATTTGGACCGGAGGATGTTAAGGTGTACCGAAACCTTAAACCGTTAGGTACACTTATCATGGAAGGACGACGCTTGGAGTCAATCTACGTAATGTCAATTGAATCAGCCTATGTAGATAAGACTCAAAAAAATGAGACTGCAGATCTCTGACATGCACATTTAGAGCACGTGAGTTATCATAAGCTGAAGATAATGATGAAGAAGGCTATGCTCAAAGGTCTTCCCCAGATGGATGTTCGAGAAGATATAATTTATACAGGGTGTCAATATGGCAAAGCACACCAATTACCATATGAAGAACTAAAGTTTAGAGCTAAAGAACCCTTAGAGCTTGTCCACTCAGACGTGTTCGGATGGGTAAAACAGGCATCGGTTAGTGGCATGCGTTACATGGTGACCTTAATTGACGACTTCTCAAGGTACGTTTGGGTTTACTTCATGAAAGAGAAGTCAGAAACTTTATTAAAATTTATAGAATTTTGGGAGAAGGTCAAAAGTAAGTTCGATAGAAGGATTCGATGCTTGCGAACGGATAATGGTGAAGAGTATACGTCAAAAGAGTTCTCAAATTATCTAAAGAAGTGTAGAATTCGACGACAATTGACTTGTTCGGGCACTCCACAACAAAACGGCGTTGCTGAAAAAAAATCGTCACCTTGCAGAGATATGCCAGAGCATGCAACATGCTAAGAATGTGCCCAGCCGATTCTGGGTAGAGTGCATGCAAACGGCGGCTCATGTGATCAATAGGCTACCACAGGCAAAACTTGGCTTTGTCTCACCCTTCAAGAAGCTATGGAACATAAAGCCCAAGGTGAGTCACTTCCGAGTCTTCGGATGTGTATGCTATGTATTGTGTCTGATCACTTGCGTAGCAGGTTCGATAAGAAGGCGATTCATTGCATTTTTTTGGGCTATAGCAGTGAAAAGAAAGTGTGGAAATGTTGCAACCCTACAACTGGTCGGTGCTACACATCGAGAAATGTTGTCTTTGATGAAGCCTCATCATGGTGGTCGCCACTGAAGGAGGAGCTGCCAAACTCTCAAGACTTAGAAGATAAAATGCATGAGAAGATGGGGGAGACAAGGGAAGGAGAAGAATCTCCTAGTTCAACTAAGGAGTTGACACTTACGGCAGGAGATGGTGAGCAAATGCCTAATCTGTCTGAAACACCAGATAAATTTATAAGTCTATGACAGACTGGAGTACATCAATGTAGTCCAGAAAAGCTTCGCCCAAGTCAACAAGAGGTTGCGGTAGACAACCCAACACTTAGGAGGTCGACTAGACAGAGAAACCCTAATCCAAGATACGTGGATGTTGCCTTAACAGAAGAAGAGACCGTGAAAGAGCCAACGACATTTGAAGAAGCATCCCGAGACATAAAATGGCAGAAGGCGATGAAAGAAGAGATTAATGCATTGAACCAAAATCAGAATTGGGAACTAGTTCCAAAACACAAGGATGTGAAGATCGACAACCAAGTTGCAGACATACTCACGAAAGGAATTAGCAATGCTAAGTTCACCAAATTCAAAAAATAACTTGGCATGATGACTAAAGTAGAATTGTGAGAGTTGGTGCTGAGGGGGAGTGTTAAATGTCATCACTATCTCTCTTGAATATTCCGGAGTCTTTCGGAAACTTTCAGACATTTTCGAAAATTTTTAGAATTTTCTAGAACCTTCCAAAAACTTTTAGAGTTTGATAGAGTTTTCTTGACTCTTCCGGAATATTTCGGACTATGCTAGAA